>JAPZDZ010000017.1:9898930-9915242 GCA_029783805.1 Acanthurus tennentii | reverse complement strand
TAACAGAAGACATCATTCACCATCATTTACCAAAAGCACACTGAGCCCCACACTGACCTTTTTCACTGAAAGGAGGTGAAATTAAATATTATTTCTGAAATATCTGCTCTAAATATACCATTGTGGAATAAATTGAAAAAGCTACCAGTAATACACTGTGTTGCATGTCCACACTGAGATGCTTTCTTTTAGACTCATTTCATTATTTCCCTCTGTCCACTAGGCTTGGCTTGTGGCCTGTCGACCAGAAGGCTTTTTCAGTCAAATCAAAGGCAACTGAGTCCACAACTCCCAACATGGATGAGAATGCCATCGAAACTGATTCCACATCAGTAAATTAGGCCCAAGGTGTTGATGAATGCTCATTATAATGGTGCACAAACCTCGATTTTAATAACTTTTCTTCTGCTTCTCTAAAACTTTTTTAACATTTTTTTTTTTTCAGTTTCGTGACTGATTCCTGAAAAGCAGATTATGTAAAAGACTGAGCTCTCTCTAATTACAGTACCTGGGTTAAACCTTTGTTCTGATTCATAGCGCTTGTCTGGCAGAGTCACACCAGCGGTTGCAGTGCCAACGGTGCCAAACCATGCCAATATACCTGCAACCCTTAGCCAAATTAAACATAAAACAAGGCTAAAACAACTTTAGAATTGAATGGATTTCAACTATTTGACCCCAGCTTAGGTACAGTACGATTTGCATAACTTAATAGCTATTATGCTAATAATGATAAGCTTGTAAAAAAAATCATAACAGTGTAAAAAAAACAACGGGTCAGGTTCGTGCAGAAGATGCATGTTAAATTCACTACAGCATGAACTTTCATTTGCATTTAATTACTTAATCATTTGTCCCAGACCTGATTATAATATTATGTGTTTAATGCACCTGATCTATGATAATAGCTTCCATGTTTCTATGAACCCATTAGCCTTTGTGACAAAGAGATTCATGCACACACACACACACACGTGTGCACACACACTGCAGCATCCGTTTTTTGTGTGTACACACAAGTGTGCGCATGCAAATGGTAACATCCCCAGACACACAACCAGGGTTCAGACAAACTTTTGTACTTTGAAGTTAGATCTATCAAAATAAAACTCACACAAACACACACACCACCAGGCGCTACTTTATCAGGGGTATCTAACTCTCCCATCAGCTCCACATAAAGTTGTTTAAAGGGGAAAAAATATATTAAAAAAAAAAGATTTAGGACAGCAACTCTCCTCTCTGATACCACGATGCCTCTCAGGGGAGCAAATACAGTCCCTTTCCAGAGGGAAGGAGCAAACACCCTGCCGCATGTATTCCAGCCGGGGCTCTGTAGATACCGATTTGTCCGTCCCCACAGGATAGACCACTGTTAATACGATTACAGAGCAAGAGACTTTAAGATAATTCAATGCATCTCCACGGCTAATTTCAGTAAGGCGGCATGGATGCCACATCCGCTTATTGTCGCCGCTCGCATGCTAAAGAGAGCATAAGAGTTGACTTATTACCACACAATACTGACTAAGTGGGAAATCTCTTTGGACATGGCGGCCCACCATATGCTAGATTTAATTCGATTTTCTGTTCAGGCTTTAGTTAAGTGCTTCTAAAGTTTCCTCGTCCCACAGCAAGAGGGTAAGAGGGCAGCCATGGCTTTGACTCGATTCGCTCTTTCAACAACGCGCAAATAAGCCATGATTTGGTAAAATACAGAGTGCTTACAGCAATATGGCAGCATTAGTATGCTTGAGTATTTGGTGCAAAACTGGATTAAGCCTAATCCTACATCGCATTCATTTCTTTCAATGCAGATCTCTTGTAAATTTGTGTTTTCTGAGACTATGGGCTTAATCCAAGTGTTTGGAAAGAGATGCGGCATGTACGCATGAGGGTTTGCTTGACCTTATTCGTCAGATGAAACTTAAATCAGAACTCTGCAAAGTTAAAAAACAGGTCAGAGGTTGAGTTTGTGAAGAAGATGAACAATCGGACACAGATCGGGCCTACCAGTTCAAGGTATAGAAATAAAAATATTCTCTTTTTTTGTGAGCAAATCACATCGTTAAAGCAGATATTCACACTGAGGAATCGCCTCACTGAGAACAGAAGAGTGAACAATGTGATGCTAATAAGTAAATATTCTCCAGCAATCATTTGATGTCTTTTTTCTTGACTGAATAATGAAGAGACGTGATGACTGATGGCCAGTATCTACTTTCCACTTCTCTCCAAGGAAAATCAAAAGCTCGCTGAGAAGAATCTGAAGTATTATGGCATTATAATAACAAAAGGAAGAGCTTGGCGTGTCCAGTTGTGACTTTCAAAAGCATGGAAATAAGATGGCCCGGCTTGGTAGGAAATAGCCAGAGCTCTGAGTGACAAATCAAATGGTTGTTGCGGCTGAATTAAAATACACTGACTTACAAAGTGTGGCCTGGAAATGCAAGCCTGCCAAGATGCCTTTTTCATCATTGTGCTGCCCTCTACGGGTCTTCTTCCAGCAAAACCCCCCCTCCTCCTCTCACCACCACCACCACCACCACCACCTCCACCCTCCTCCCTCCTCCTTCTACATTACCATTCCCCCTTAAAGAGTATTGCACGCATTAAATTGCTTTTCATTTCCGCGCTGTGACAGTCCTGAGATTGGGGGATTTATGCATTTTTACGACTGGTTTCGGCTGTCATGCTATGGTAATTGTTTCATAATATGTCCATCGCTGTAGGGGATGCGCCGGTTTGCACCAACCAAGATCAAGTTCCACTAGTTGAAACGTTGGTGGGAAGATAAAGCTTGTGATCATACATAGGGATATCTCATGACCAATGCGGGACTGGAGGCAGGGAGATCGGATTCCCGCATCCGAGGCAAGAAGCTGGAGGAACATACCCGCTGATCTCCGGTCGATTTGGACGCTCTGGCAATTGAAATAAAGAGACCTTGGGCAGATCTATACATAAACTGGTACAAGCCGCACCACTGGCAGCAGACAAGGGGGATTCGTGCCTCTCTCCTCCGCTTCGTCAGTGCGCATGGATGAAAGTCACAGTTAAAATGCATGCGGCATGAATTCTTGTCTGATGTGGGATTACCGAGTTTTTATTCGCCCGCTGTTCTTCACCATGTTCGAACTTTGGTTTTGGCTCTTTTTCCGAGATGACACTGCTAATTTCAGTCGCCGCTGGAAGAAAACAGGATCCCGTTTTGCCGCGCTGGCTGTCACGTTATTGGCCTGAATGAGACTGTAAATGTGCTGTGCTCATCGATGCCTGGTTTATGGAGCTAAACACCGAGACTTGACTTTAAGGATTTTTTATTTTTTCTCTCTCTTTTTGACAGCCGACAGAAAGGCGGACGGTGGAATCACGAAATCCATGTTTTCACTGAGGTTGGACAGAAAAGAAGGGGCACAGCCGTGATTTTCGGGATGCTTTGGCGTTCACCGGGATCAGAACGGTAAGAGGACAATGATTTTTTTTCTTCCTCCACTGCTCGTCTGCACTGAGGCTTTATATGCTTTAACATTTTTTTTTTTTTTGGAGGGGGGGGGACTGTCCGTGGTGCTGAAATCTCTGTTTCTACCCTCAGTTGCATTGCAGAAGTTGATCCGGATTTAAGATGCTGTTAACCAAGGTGTCTGCTGCTGCTTTGGCAAAAAAAGAAAAGAAGCAAGCAAGCATAGAGGCTGCATTTTTATGCTCACATTTATCATCAGTTTTTTTTTTCCCTTTTCAAATAAGAACAGCTAACTGCTTCTAGACAGGGACACCAGGCGAGGACAGACAGACGCAGTGCCTTTTGAGTTACCCAGATTATATCCAGAAGCGACGGACATTACTTGAGGTTAAGACAATAAACTAAAAATATAATAAGAAAATGAAATGAGCTGAAACTGGGTGTACCACTCAGATAAGGCAACAATATAATAAATTGTTCTTGTGTTATAAAAATAAAATTTTTAAAAAAATGCGCAGATTTGGGCAGCTTTAGCGTCGATGTGAAGGCTTTTGTGTTCTTTTAAGAAGCGCACATAGACCAAACGTGCGTGTCCGTGTGTGTGCGTGTGTGCGTGTGTGTTTGTATGCGTGTGTGCACGCGCGCTCACGCGTCTGTGGCGGAGAGAGAGAGAGAGGGAGAAAGAGAGAGAGAGAGAGAGAGGAAAAGAGAGAGAGAGAGGGGGAGATAGAGAATCTGTAACCTTCTATATAGCAGATGCCATACAGAATACTTGATTATAGAATTATTTACTCCCCGTCAAAATGCAATTTCGATCAGAGATCCGCAATGAGATCAGCAACACTTGCTTATTTGCCTTTGATCAACTCCTCTCATTTCTTTTTTTCGCCCGTGGGCAGAAGAAGGGCTGCGACTGTCGCCTTGTAGGCTGATTTTCACATTTTCTAACGCAGGCCGGATTTAAAGATGAACGCTGACTGCTTTTCTCTGCCGATTCGTTTATGAGAGCCGGCATTTTTTATTTTATTTATTTTTTATTTTTATATTTCTTTACCCGGGATCGTTTTAATCATAACAGGCGTAAACATTCCCCGTCCTCATGTTGCTTGGACGGAGGTGGAGAGAAGGGATCCGACAGTTCTCCCACTGTTACCAAGTCGTCGGGTATGCGGGGTGAGTGAGAAATCTTTATGTCCAGGAGATTGGAGTTGCATCTTGGAGATTTCTAATATTAGTTTAAGCAAAAAAGATAAAACCAGAAATATGTTTGGAATAAGATGCCACATCATCTGTCATGGGAAGGAATGTGGCTTGAGGTATTTTGACAGTGAGCCCCTTTTTTTTCGTGTGTAAATGCTCAAGGGATTGAATTAGTAAATGACCAGATCTATCAGTCTGCACACGGTGGAGGGCGAAGGCTTTTTTTTCCTCCTCTCTCTCTCTCTCTCTCTTCCAAGATGGATTGGGATTCAGGCGAGCTATCAAAAATGCGCAGTGGCCATTCACCGCGGGTAGTTGTCTTTCTTAACTTGATAATACATGATCGTTTATGTATGCGTTTATGAAATATTCATCCAGGTCGCTTGTTTTCTGACTCTCTCCAAACCAAAATGATGCCGACATAACACATCTGCATAATAAACAAACATTATAGGCCTGCTTGTCTTTGCCTGTGTGTTTGTTGTGAATGTCTAATTCTAAATAGAGAAAAATATGTGATTTTTGTGAAAACTACACGTGTCACATATGCATTTTCCATGCCATGTAAAACAGACCCCGTCCTTTTCTTTTCCTTCCTTTAGATGACACCTCATACTGGTACCGCACTTGAGTGAGCTGGGGCATCCTTTCCCAGGAAAAATGCATATCTGGATCCTAAAAATAATCCTTCTGATTGCATCATCTCTGAGGCTGGTCGAGATGTATGACAATTATGGGGAGATCTGCCGAAACCTGTGTACATGCGAGGAGAAGGAAGGGATCCTGACAGTGAGCTGCGAGAACCGGGGGATCATCAGACTGACGGAGGTCAGCCCGGTCCATTTCTCCATGTATCACCTCCTGCTGACAGGGAACCTCCTGAAGAAGCTGTCAGTCAATGATTTCATCAATTACACCGGGGTGACCATCCTGCACTTGGGGAACAATGATATTTCTGAGATAGAGTCAGGTGCCTTCAACGGACTCCAGGGATTAAAAAGGTTGCACCTGAATAACAACAAGATCGAAGTTCTGAGGGATGACACCTTTGCAGGACTAGAGAGTTTGGAATACCTGCAGATTGATTATAATTACATCACCAACATAGAGCCCAACGCCTTGAGCAAACTACACCAACTGACAGTGATGATTTTGAACGACAACCTTCTCTCTGCCTTGCCCCCAAATATCTTTCGGAACGTTCCCCTTACGCACTTGGACCTGAGGGGGAACCGGTTAAAAATGTTCCCCTACATCGGCCTCCTGGAGCACATGGACAAAGTTGTGGAATTACAACTAGAGGAGAATCCATGGAATTGCTCCTGTGAGCTCATCGCTCTGAAGGCTTGGCTGGAGAGTATAGCCTACACGGCTCTGGTGGGGGAAGTGGTGTGCGAGACACCATTCAGGCTCCATGGCAGGGACCTGGATGAGGTGTCCAAGCAGGAACTCTGCCCAAGAAGACCCCTAGAAGACACGGTCAGGCCTGCACCCCCTAGCAGCACAAATGGATACTACCAGACCACACCTGCTGCTGTCACGGCCTCCGCCACCTCCTCTGCTGTTTTTAGGTCGTCTTCTAGGCCCACCAAGGGCACACGCCAATTCAACAGAACTAGGTTAAAGCCCACCTCTCGAATACCAGGCGGTAACCCTTATAACTATGGCCCCATCATTGCTTTTCAGACCAAATCCCCTGTGCCTTTGGACTGTCCCACTGCCTGCACGTGCAACCTGCAGATATCTGAAATTGGGCTAAATGTCAACTGTCAAGAGAGAAAGATTGAAAGTATTTCTGATCTAAAACCCAAGCCATACAATCCTAAAAAGATGTATCTCACTGGAAATTACATCCCTGTGGTACGGAGATCAGATTTTGTCGATGCCACTGGATTGGATTTGCTTCACTTGGGAAACAACAGGATAAGTCTTATCCACGACCGGGCTTTTGGGGATTTAACCAACCTGCGTAGGCTGTATTTAAATGGTAATCTCATGGACAAGCTTACAGGAGAAATGTTTTTCGGTTTGCAGAACCTGCAGTATCTTTATTTAGAATACAACAAAATCAAGGAGGTCGATGCGGGCACTTTCCGCTACCTCCCAAATCTCCAGCTGCTTTTCCTCAACAACAACCTCCTGAAAACCTTACCTGTGGGCATCTTTTCCAGCCTCTCCTTGTCAAGACTTAATCTGCGCAACAACCATTTCCAAAACCTGCCTGTGAGTGGTGTTTTAGATCAGCTGAAGCTGCTGGTGCAGATAGATCTGTTCGAAAACCCCTGGGACTGCTCCTGCGACATAGTGGGGATGAAGATTTGGCTCGAGCAACTGAGCGCAGGCACCGTGGTTAATGAGGTTGTGTGTGAGACACCCAGACGCCACACAGGGATGGACCTGCGCTCGATCCAGTCAGAGCAGCTCTGCCCAGACTACTCTGATGCTTACGTCTCACCGACCACCCCTACCGACGAGCCCATGGATGACCTAGTCGTCACCACAGACGCCCCTCAAAAGCTCAACACCCCCAGCAGCACGGTCCCCCTCTCCGTCCTCATCCTCAGCCTCCTGCTTGTTTTCATTATGTCTGTCTTCGTGGCCGCAGGGTTGTTTGTTGTAGTGATGAAAAAGCGCAAAAAGTCACAGAGCGACCGCACTAGCACTAACAATTCAGACGTCAGCTCTTTTAACTTGCAGTACAGCCTCTACAGCAACCGCTCTGGCCCCAAAGTAAAGGCCCCTGCCGGTCATGTCTATGAGTATATCCCCCACCCCATGGGCCACATGTGCAAAAATCCCATTTACAGGTCCCGGGAAGGAAACACAGTGGAGGATTACCGTGACCTTCATGAGCTCAAGGTCACGTACAGGAGTACTCCGGACGAGGAGAGGGATAGCAGCACGATGAGGAGCCCTACCTACAGTGTCAGCACCATCGAGCCACGTGAGAACCCCTCCCCTGTCCAGGATGCAGATCATTTCTTCAGAGGCATCCTCGAGCCCGACAAGCAGCCCCCACATCAGTCCATCTCATCCATCCCTGCAGGTGCCAATTTAGAGTACAAGTACACGGGGCCTGTGTCGTACACGTACAACCCAAATTTTGATGTCAGACGTCAGTTCTTGCACCCAGAGAGGATAAGAGAAACAGTGCTCTATGGCACAGCACCCAGTACTGTTTATGTGGAGCCCAACAGGAATGAGTACTTGGAGCTTAAAGCTAAGCTTCAGTCGGAGCCCGATTACCTCGAAGTTCTTGAGAAACAGACCACCTTTAGCCAGTTCTGAGCAAAATCATTAATGTGATGAAGCATTTTCTCTCTTGACCTTCCTTGAAACAGTGGCTCAGTTTAAAAAGGGTGCCTTGGCACGACACAAAACAAGCAAAAGCAAAAGGAGATCAAAACGGGGTGTGCCGAACAATCTTATTCTTATTTCTGAAACATGACATTACAGGAATGGATACAGCTTTCTGAAAACACGGATGAACAAAATTGCTCTACTTAACTGATGATGCAAAATCTATTTTTCTATGGTGAAGATCGAAATAACACACAAAATGTAAGTGTACAGGTAAATCTTACCCGACTTCATTTTCAGGAATATAACCATACATAAGGTATATTGTGAATCAGAAAAGAAATGTTTATAAAAAATCACTTCTGGACAAAAAACACTGTACAGCAGGTCATCAAAACTGTGTAGGACTATTTTCTGCTGTAGTCTGTAAGTAAGTATTTATTGATATAATCTGCCATGTCTTTTCAAAACTTTTGATTCTACATCAATATTACCTGTGTCATCATACTCCATGACCCTCTGGAAAGGCTTATGTTTGTAGTTTCATTTACTGTAGCTCTGCATTGTAAAAGTGGCTTTTTTTGAAAGTGGCACACCCCCAATGTTCAAACAAGACTGCGTCATTTGAAGAAGATGAAAAAAAAAAAAGTGTCTTTGTATGCTTTCTGCACTTTTTGGAATTGGAAGGCGAGTGAGCCTTCGATGAGCTCTCATAAAGGAGATTATTATATTAAAAATGAATATGGGTATTCATTCTTAATATGTAGATATGTTATCAAAACAAAAATTCATAAATGATATTTGAAGTATTAATTATGTTGTGTAATACCGATATTTTAATCAATGTAACACCTATTTTTATACAAGCATTCGCAAATTCTCTATTCCTTATCAATTTTATTTCTTTTGATTGCTTTGCACTTAATGCACTATATTGACCAAACTATGTTATTGTCATCAAATAAACATGATGTCAGGTTCATATAATGTGCTTATGAAGAAACTAAAGCGGGTTGGTGATAATATGAAGGTCATTTTGGTTTGGTCCATTTTCTGACTTTTACATTCAAACAGGTGGATGCAAAGATTTAAGGGGTTTGGAGAGCTTAAAAATAGAGGGGCCTCAGGGCTAAAAAGGTATTTGTTTTGTAATAAACTAACAAAACACTGGTTGAAAAATCAAAAGAAAACAAAAAAATTGACAGTGGACTCAGTCAAAGACGATAAAGATACAGTATGTATGCCCCACTCAAAGGGTCAGCTGGTGACTCACTGAGGATTAGAATCAATGGCTTTCAATCAATGAGCATTATCTGAGGCTGTCCCTTCGCAATTATGCCATGACAACAGCATCTGGCAGGCGACGAGGTGGCCATTTGAGTAAACATCATTGGAGTTGACTTGAGATTTAAACGCTATTTTAGCAATCTGACAAAGACGGCGGGTATAAACTTTGACACTAATTGAGACATACAGCTGCTGGATTCAGGGTTTGGTGAGTCAACCACTTCTAATTCCATCTTTCTTAATTGGTTTGTCTAATAAGTGAACATCTTTTAGATAAATTTCTTTATTACTTGATGATTTCAAGGAAATATGTTTAAAAAGGCTGCTTGTTTTTTTAACATTTAAACAGTCGGTTTGACTTTTGTTAAAGTCCAACTGAAAACACAGTCAGTCGTCCCTTTTTTGTTGTTCCAAATGATGTCAATGTGTATTTCGAATGCATTGTTAACAGTTCTTTGTTATTAAAAGAAGAGGGGGGAAAAAAAGGTATTTTGGGAAACATCAGAAATGCTCCTTTTGTCTCAGTCAGCTGGGGGGGCGTGTTAGTGTCTGTGTTTGACTGACAGTAGATGGGAGGTTGTGTACCAGTGTTACACTGTGGGGAACAAGACGAAGTAAACAAACTTGTGCCGCAGCCACATTTCATAGGCAGGCAGTGTGTTGTTAGTGGTAGTTTAGAGTAAGAACCACGCTAGCATGTAACTGCACCTGAGTGACACTTCCTGGACTGCTTAAATACTGTGTAATATGCTACAGATTAGCGGCTAATTAGCTTGCTGGCCTGCACACAGATGTCAGCTGCACATTTGTTCACAAACCTGTTTGTCTGGTGACTTGTTCATCAAACTGAGGTGCAGATTTAGACTTTAGCCTTTTTCTCATGTGTTGTTTCGAAGATTCTTGTCTAATTCAGTCTGACCCAGAGGTTCGTGGATGATTTGATTGGCTGCATTAAAAATTTGGACATTAAATTTATGCAAACCAGGGGGGCGCTGTCATAAAACATATAAAATATAAATGTCTCCCCATTAGTTTTGGATTTTTTTTCTTTTTACCTTAAGGGGATGCACTGAAGATTTAGAGAACAGACATGCTCGCTGTTGCATTCAAAATATGCAATTTCATTTCAGTTGGACTTTAAGTTACTCTTTACTTGACCCATTTAAATACAATATGCAAATTAGACCTATACAAATGCAAAGGATGCATGGTGCCACCATTTTCTGTGTGCAGCAGGCTTCAGCTTTCAGGAATGGAATGTTCCCTATCAAGGATCACTATGAAGAAACAAAACTCTTATTTTAGCAGAGATCTGCTACAACAAGTGTATTTTTTTTAGTCATTTTCAGTTTATTCAAAAGAGGTGGCAGCTGCCATATCTCAATGACCGAAAAAAAAAAAGAAGTAAATTGAAACCAGCTCGCTCAGGGTCCTTCTTTTGTTGCATCTTTTCATAGAAGTCCAGAAAGAGAACAGAAGGCACCATTTGGGAGATAAGGAGTCCTGGAACTGAGTGTAACTGTGGATGTGTCATACATGTAGCAGGGGATGTGAATCATGGCCAAGAAATGTGTGCAGTCGCTCAGCATTAGTGGCCTATGGGATGATTCAGTGTTGCAAATTTTCTGACATGAATTTTTTTTTCCCCTGATGCCAACATGAAAAAAAAAAAAAACTAATATTAATTTGCAGTTTAGTGAGGTGCAACAAGAACAGATCCGAACCCAATCTGGTCGGTGCAGTGACAAAATGTTTAAAAAATGTCGCTCAGTCGACAATCTGCTGTTTTCTTTTTCTTCTTCTTTTTTTTTTAAATTTTCTGAAATATTCAATTTTCAGGATGATTGGCTAAATTTACAGAACTCCAAAGGAAGAAAAACACTGAGCACAATTACGTAATCGCTGAATCATGCATTCCAATTTGCTTGTTATTACTGTATGTGTGTATGTTCATTCCTCCCTTCCAAAACTCCAAGCATTAAGGTTTTTGTTTTACTGTTATGACCCAGCACCTTGTCAGATTATTGCATGATACATTCCACTGTAGTGAGCCATGGTTTGTGTGCATGCCACATGTTGAGGATGGAAACATGAGGACATTTTTGCACGTCCTCAAAACTTTAAAAGGCAATTTGAATGTTCAAATTTAGTTGAAAGGGTTCAGGTCATTTTAGACTAAATCAGGCTTTGCAGCAGTCACTGTAGGTCTGTGAGGTGGTGTTTGAGTGTCTCTGCAAATGCAAATTTAGTCTTTTTACTCCCTTTTGGCAGAATTGCTCAGCTCTTCTGAGTCTGATCAGCTGATTGGCCACCACACTCAGGTTGCATTTCTCCAAAATCTGACTCCTAAGGGCCGCTTTATATTTGAGAACCCTCAGGGGTCTGCATTGCTGCGGCCTAATCAGACTACCCACATTAAAATGAATGCATTTTTGCCACAATGCCTGATTTGGTCTGAATAGGCCCTTAGAGTGAACATGAGGCTTAGGTTAAGATTTGACTTTGAATTGTGATGGTTAAGAATAAGAATGAGAAAGAGTCCATTATGTCAATAATGGTCCTTAGAAGTATAGAATTACATGTATGCATGAGTGCATTAAATGAGTTTGACTGTGTATGTGCATAGAGAAAGGGAGTAAGTTGAAATAATGATTTTAATCAGCCAATGGGTCTTAACACAAATGGAAGAATCGAGGAAGGGCAAAGAGATTTTCATGCCTTTCTGGATTATTCTATTTATAGTCTTTCATGAGCTTTGTGCAGCCGTGTCGCTCTCTTATGTGCACTCACTTTTATGATGCAGATAAAACTACATATACTTCGAAACAGCCAAAGCACGGAGATTTCTGCAGTGGTCAACATCTGCATTCGAAAGAGGGAGGAAGTTCTAAGATGCAACATCTCGGTGCGTGTTGCCTCACGCTACACAAGAGCCCCGCTGATTTATGGCTAAACCTGTTGTGCTGAATCTGATGCGAGGCTGATGCAATGCGAGGCGTGATGTACGTGCAGATGTAGCTGTCACAGAAGTCTTCGGTCTTTTTGCTGGATCCGCGCTGCATACGGCAGGGGGAAGTTCAGAGGAAGAGTCTGAATTTTGTTCTCAGAATGGCGCAAACACACATTTTCCAACTTCCTTTAGATGAAAAAGGGAGGAGAGACAGTGATGGACAGTTTTGTGTTGCAGTCCTCTCTTACGCTCTCTACTTTCGCACCGTTTGAGGGTTAATCAGTGTGGAATGGTGCGAGTGTTGGCTCAACATTCTGCTGTTTTCAGTACACTTAGTTTAACCTTAATATGACTATTTTCTAACAGTTTACTGGAAATACCAGGCCAATTAATCATTTCCTGGATATGATATAGCAGTTACTTGCTATAAATTGTGTTTCATCTCTTGTCAAATGGCGTTGGCAGATTTTTGTGTTTATGGTAAATAAAATCAGCTTGATGCTATACTTGCAAAAGGCTGGATTAAGCTGCTATAAGAGGCCTGGGGCCAAAAATAAGTTGTGGGCTCCTATTTACCCACTGTTCCACCCACTCTCTGTGTATTGTGTATCCTGCTGCAGGTGCAGCTGGAATATTAACTGCTCAGTTAGTTTGTGGTAATTTGATTAAAGATAAATTTATTCAGGGGGATATGCGGGCATATGTGGGGATCATATAAACTGTAAGAGTGCAGATATTAAATTAGATTTAAATTTACAGCCTGCAAATTAATTGCCAGAAAGTGGATCTTTTGGCCTGTGGCACCTCTAAGAGTCTGGATTTCTGGACAGTTGCCTGCTTCGCCAAGCTGATAATCTTAGCCTCGCACATGCACAGCTTTGAGTCTTCAGAATGCCTTCACAAGATGTACTTTTTATGTAAAATTGTAAGAAAAAAAAGCAAAGGTCTGGTATGCATAATTTGCTGTTATGTAACTGTTTTATTTTGTTCCTATCTTCTTCCCTTTTTTCTCACCTTATGTTGGATTTATTTTACATATTGGTGACTAAATGGTGAGGAACATCTGTACAGAAACTGCAAAAAAATACCATATGGAGTGAAAGATAGATTTAACATGACAGTGCATCTGATTGTCAGTAGAGCTGAAATGATTAGTTGATTATTTGATCGGTAAAACAGAAAATTTCTGTCATTCTGTGTCGAGTTAATTTGCAGGTTTCTGCTTTTGAAATATGATGCTAAGCTGCTCTTTCTTGCCTTAGATGATGGTAAAGGCAATGCAATTTTTTTTCATCATAAAACCAATTTTGACAAAATGATTAACTGAGAAAATTAGTGATAAAAAATAATAGCAGCTCCAAATGTGAATCCAGCATAAAGCCTCATGTGATTGACAACTTCACTGACACCATCTAAACTCTCCTGTTGATGAACGAACCTCAACCATCTGGCGCGCTCTTTGCCAAAATTTATTTATTTTTAACCTGTACACCCCCTCATTTGGACTGTACCAACGTGACATTGGAAGCTAGATGCAGAAATGATTATGTGGCCGCCCTCTGCGTGCTGAGACAGATAGAGTGGGTGGACGTTTTCCATATGCTTGAGCGTTGACCCCCTCTCCCCTCGTCCCGCGCCGAAGATGGCTCATCCTCGGCGCAGCCTCACTGCTTACCTGCCACCCGGTCTCCATGATGATGTGTGCAATTGAGTTCAAGGAGATCTGGGTAATTGAGAGGGCAGGGATGGCATCTGACAGGCACCGATGGCTCCAATGATTACTTTAATCAGAGTGCTTAATGGAATTCCTTCAGGCATGTAGAAATGCTCAAATGTTCATCAGCACTCAACCGGTTTTTTACCCCCACCAAACACCTCCTCTTTTACCCCAGGTTGCTGTAATTACTGATCACTTTTCATCCCTTTTTATACTCTCTGTTTTTTTGTGTGAGACTCTGTTAATGTGTTTGCTTCTGCTGGTGTGTTTAAGTCTGTGTTAAAGTGTGAATCATTACATGACAAAGCTGGAACGTTTGATGGTTGAAATGCATCATGTATGACGTGGTTTTTAGTGTGAAGTGGCTTGACTGTCCTGTTAACACACTGAGGGACAGTCAAGGACTCAATCATAGCAAAATCGGTTTAATAGCAAGCACATGATCACGCTAAGGTTGATAAATTATGGAGGTATTTCCAATTAAAACTGACATGTTTAGCTTTTTTTTATTCAGGAAAATGATTGATTATCATCTGAAAGGCTATTAGCTTCTTCAGTCGTAGCATCGGTTCCATCATGAGCTCGTCAACTTGACGATTCATTATCAGCTGTGAACTTAACACTCCCACTGTCCAGCCTGTGCAGAATGAACCACACAGAACGATCGGTTGCATTCAAAAAGCGCAGTCTGGATCGAGACACTCAGGCCATCTGCCGAACAAACATGCCCACTGTGGCTGGCTTTTATTCTGTTTATTTAATTGGCCTGAGGACATTTTCCACTTATAATATACATGTTGACAGAATGTGACGAGTGAATATGAGTTTGAATTGATCTGTGGGTTGATTTTTATCTGAAAAGTGTCTGGGAATATCTTGTTTGTAAAGAGTGAAGAAGGAGTCTCCATTCGGTAATTATACAGTAAAAACTGTTTATTTTCTGTATGGACCTTTGCGTGTGCACATCAAATCCACAAACAAGTTACCATATACAGGATCATCAACATTATTAGAAATATTTTTGCCACTGGAATCCAATTTCTCATTATTATCTTTTTCATTTTTTTCATTTACTTGGACTGTTAACACGTTTTTAACAAAAAATACATTGTGTTATTGGAAAAAAGTGAAAATATGATTTCCTTGTTATCAAGAAAATAAGTTATTTATATGTTGATGAGTTATTAAAAATGTTATCTTTCATCATTTAATCCAAAAGCAGCAAAACAAACTGTTCTGCTTGCATTTGAATATGGCATTGTGTGCCATCGCACATAGCAAATGTAATTATGATCAGAACCCAAAAATTACATTATTTGCCATCTTCCTCTGTTTCTTTGCTGTTTTCACAAGAGATTCAGTCTATTCTAATCGAAATGGGAGGTAATTTATCTATATGGAAATGGAAATCCTGAGTACAAAATGGCTACCAATTATTCTGTGAGCTACTGTATGGGTGTCATATGTGCAATACTCGATTCAAAGGAATGTGTGTCTATCTTATGTTAAAAAAAAGAGATACAGGAAGAAAGAAATCAAAGGATAAGCTGATGTGTGAGCATGTGGTTGGATACGCATCAGGAGATGTATATGATCAAAGCATTAAAAGAGGCATCTTTATGTCGGTGCCTGTGTGCACATGGAGGAAGAGAGAAAGGAAGAAGCTACAGTATGTTTCATGTTTTATTTAGTCTTTTCTTTAATGTCAGAGTTTTGCTATCTGTCTGCAGCCTCCCTCCTCCTCCCCTCTCCTTCCTTTTTCTGCTCCCACTGGGCAGCTTGGTTGTATTCATCAGGCCTCCCGTTTTGTTTGTTTGTTTATGGCGGCTGCACCCGTTGATCCGGAGCCGCAGTAACCCTGTCGTTTGATAAATGGCAACCACAGCATTACTGACTCCCCAGCCGAGGCCCGGTGATACCCTGCCAAAAAAACAACAGGTTGATGTATGGCTTCCTACAGAATGTCAAGTCATTTAACTAAAGCCCGTCCAGGCAGAGTGCTCCTATGTACGTCTGTGTGTGCTTGGATTCCTGCCCTGTCCTGCCACGCCTCATGTGCGTCATCAGCTCGCACACTGCATGAGACAAAATAGGTAAATCAGCGGTCTATAATGCATGAAAAATGCACGCTTTGCAGCTCGTTGTCAGAGGAATTTGTCGCGCCGGTGCAAGAGACAGAATCAAGGTCGAGTCGGGAGGCATCACTGTCAGGTTTCAGGACATACAGAGGGAGGATATTTTTATTTGCACTTCGGCGATTGCTTGAGATGTTTCAGATATCAAAGTGGCATTCTGGAGATTTTATACAGCATATCCCATCATTTTCTGACCTGTAAGAGATGAGTTTAAACAGGAATGGATGGAATTAATGCAGAGATATATCAAATATAAACCC
>JAPZDZ010000017.1:9886411-9897581 GCA_029783805.1 Acanthurus tennentii | reverse complement strand
CTTTAACAGAGTGCACCTTCAGTTTTCTTCATAAACTGTAGTTTTTCATACAGTTATACAAATTTGCACTGCAAGAAAGTTCAGCAGCATAAGTGTGTTCATTTTGTTGTGTGACACTCTGCTGCAGAAAGAGAATTAAATTACCTTGATACCTCAGAATAAAACATTTTTGTGCAGAGATAATGGTAATTTGGTTTGATCCGTCCCAATCTGCAGAGGTCAACATCAAGTCATTGCCGGTTCAGCATTGCATTAAACTTCTGTTTGAGCAGGGAGACAATTGTTGTGATGAATGATTGATGAGCGACTGTTTATGAAACCTTGTAACTTTATTTACTCCAATTTATGATCTTTTTCATCTCAGGCTCTTAGCACCATCCTCAGTCTTACCTGATTTATCTCTGGTTTAATCCTAGCTATATGTCACAGATCAGAGAAGTTAACATCCAATTTTGCCCAACAAATCCGGACACATAACCCTGCAACTTCACATTAACATCCTTGCCTTTTCACCTTGTACTCCCGAGGGGGCTGCCATCTTTTTAAACCTGGTCAAAAGCAAAGCACGATGCAAAGAGTAAGAACACGTCTGCGCTGTGTATCTCATTTGCCATGTTAAAGTGTGTTAACAG
The DNA here is from genome assembly GCA_029783805.1 of Acanthurus tennentii. Classification (NCBI taxonomy): domain Eukaryota; kingdom Metazoa; phylum Chordata; class Actinopteri; order Acanthuriformes; family Acanthuridae; genus Acanthurus; species Acanthurus tennentii. The sequence continues at coordinate 9,896,949 of JAPZDZ010000017.1, read as the reverse complement.
GAAAAATTAGCACCAAATTAAACCACCAGAGATTCCCCAACTCATCTAACTGCCAAGATGTTATTATAGACTCCATATAAATGTGTAAGGTGTCTTGGGAGAATGTGGTTATTGAATTACGCCAGAATTAAACCATTAGCAGGGAGGAATCAATCTAACCAACTAGAAACAGCAACGTGACTGCGCTCAGTGAGAAAGGATGGTTTCAATTTGTCACAGACATTTTGAAGGACACTTTAAAGTCTCTATCATTTTACTGCGCATGACTTTTCAGCTGTGTTATATGGAAAAATACACTGAAAAGTGGTAAAGTGGGTTACACAGTGACCTCTGGTAAAAATGCAAACAATTCCCTGGTCTGTGGATATAAACTGAACAGGGACTAAAAATCCTCTGTAGCAAATATATTTGAATTTAATTGTCCAGCAGTGAAAGTTCTGCTCATTCTTGCACTTAAAGCTGACATTCTCATTTTTATACTGCCACTGCTGCTAGTAAATGTAAAAGGCTAAAGCTGAGCTTCTGACTCCGTCAGCATAAGTAGCATCAGTGCTAAACTGAAACTACAGACAAGGTTCACCATGTAGATCACACACGATTTAGCTGATTTTAGCTGATTTTAATTTATTTGATTGCATCAACTAGCAGGGCAGGAAGCTGCAGGGATCAATTGTCAAGCTTTTTTTTTTTTAAGTTCAAATTAAGTGCATAACTAAAGTAAACCCAAATTACTCTTCTCCTTTCTGCTGACTGAATGTTAACTGCTAATGGCTCGGCAATTGGCAGGTTTACAGACGGCCAGTTTCTAATGTGATGATTAGAGCGTAAAACCTTTGTGCTCTGTAAATGATCCAATTTGGAGTCAAGCAAGAGAAATATTTCAGTCGAGGTATACTTAAGCGAAAAAAAAAGAAAATGGATGATAGTGTGGGGAAACATTGCAAATGTCAGAAAAATCATCCCTGGCACTTTTTTTCTAAATTGCACGCACAATTTGCAACGTAAGCAGGAACACAACCGTTGATATTTTAATAAAAAAGTCATTAATGACGTATATATTTTTTAAATAATGCAAATACAAAACAGCAGTGTCATCCTCTTTCCACCGAAACTAAGTGTGATTTCCACTGTTACAATCAAAGTCCTTCTCTGAAACGATTAGATTTATGCAGTCACGGTGTGATGAAATTAATAATTCATATCAAGATAATTGCATACTACTGTGCCTTAAACATCTATTTGTGTGTTTGAAAACCTTTTAATAGCTTTTTAAATGAAAACTTGATTTCAGAAGAGGATAATATTCAAATTCTGTGGAAATTGGGGTCCCTGTAGGTTCCAACTTAATGCGAAAATTCAAATAATCAATTTGTGCCTCTGAGATTACTTATGTGGTAATAATTAAAGTCAGGAAGGCTATTATAAATACAAGACCCACAGTAGAGGGAGTGTTATCTAGGAGACCTAGTTTTTTGATTTCTTGTCTTAATACGTGGCTCGCTTATTTTTAATCTATTTTTTTTGTGGGATTTTCTTTCGAGTTGTTTTCAAGCCACAGCCTCATCAATGAAACTCATCACGCTGTATCTCCAGGAGAAAATGTTGATGATGAAAAACCCTTTTCATTCGGAGCAACAAAAGGGATCCTCGTTGTCTGGACCGTCGGCTGGCGTGATTCATCCGGAGCTACCGGAGAAGGACCGCGGCTCACTTGTTTGTTAGAGCAGCTGATCATCATCGCTTGCCTGTGTTCACAACTTCTGCACTGGTTACTGGGTTTTTTCTGCTGTGGTTGTTAGTCAGGAGCTTGTTTCATGGATTTTTTTTTACTTTAAAAATGTATTTGATTTTTTAGCAACAGTGTTAAAGCATTCTTACGCCTGGGTTACAGAAGGATGCCTGATACTTGGTTAAATTTTGGTTGTTTCCACGTAAACCAAATGTTATGATGTAGCCAATTTGCTTGGATTCGTTTTGGCATCCCAAAAAGTAGATGTATTATTCTAACAGCTAGTTTGTTTAGCATCCATCTGTGCGTTATTAAAATTGACTTAACTGAAGAAAAACAGATCATAAAAGTCTAATTTCTGGAAGGACAATGTGAATATTTAGGGTGAATATTTGATGATCTGATCACTGTCTTACAACCTAATCATATTGTATAACAAAATTTGCAGGTAGCAAAGATAGCAAAGTTCTCAAGGTTTGCACACAATTGTAAATTGTCAAAAAATATGTTTTATTTTAATTTCAAAATGTAACCTCTGATAAAAGCCCCATCATAAATCAGACCTAAGACTTTCCCTAGGCAACCATGTTGTCAGTACCTGGACCTCTTTTTGAATCACAACAGCAGTTCCTGTTCATCCACATCCCCCCTGCCAAGAACTGTCATGCCACAGCTGATGAATCTATAAATGCATCCTGATCTTCACCCTGTTTGCTAAACCTTTGCCCTTGTTGCAGCCATGCCCGGAAAGCTTTGCTGGAGAACACAATAAAAGAACATTCTGTATGAGGTTTTTCAGCAAGGTTTTTCAAAACATGCTTTCAAAAGTCATGTCTTTGTACTGAAGCTACAGGTGAGAGCTTCTGCTGGTGCAACCCTTTGAGCATGCCGACTTTTGAGCATTTTTATACTGAAAATTACACATTTCAACCCCACGTTGATGAGAATTTTCTCCCAGTTTGTGCAGAAGAACATCTAAATCTAACTATTAAGGCATACTAAACCCCCCATGAATGCCATTGCAATTTTACAGCTGTATAACCCTTACCTGTAGTGCAACCTGCAAAACAGTGAGACTGGAAGTTGGTGGAAATCCTGGTGGCCTGTTATTCTGTGAGAAACCTTGGCAACCCATTATGCAAGTGCATTATGATGAATGAGATGTTTTGTGAGCACCAACCAACATCCTCCTTCTCATCCCTGCAAAAAGACTGGATGTGTTGGCAAAAATGGTGGAGCTGATGAAAAAGCAAAAACAACGGGTCACTAAAGAGGATTTTACTCAACTTCAGACCAAAATCAGTACAGATAAGAAAGCAATTTCACATAAGCCAAGCAGCAGAAATAAAACAAGAAGCACTCCTGATAGAAATGCCAACCACGTCAGGATTTCTGAGAAGAGACACTGAGTTTTTTTTTTTTTTGTCTGATGTAACTATCAGACACTGAGCTCACAAACTAAGTCCAAGGAAACAAAAGCTATCCAACATTTCATCGGTTTGATGCCAGAACCGAGTGATGGCAGTTTTGTTGTTACTGCCCACATTAACTTATAGCAAGTTGCACTGCTTGGAAATAATGGTGTCTTTAGACATGATATCACAAAGTACTGTGTGTTTTTGACAAAGTAAGTCAACTTTTTTCTCTTTGCTAAAACATTTAGTTTAAAATAACTGGAAATGAACATGAAATTCACTTTATCATGAACCTTTTGGCCTTTTCGGGCCTGTAATACCACTGTTTGTGTTATTTTTTCCATTTGGTTCTTTCTTTTAATGAAGATTTAAACAACAGACGGATGAAACAAGAACATAAAACAAATGTAACAGTATTCAGATGATGCATTAATATTATTAACTGAGAAAAGTTAACTTTAAATTAAAACAAATAACTCTCAAATGGAATCCAGTACTTGCTTTACCTTAAGATGCCTTTAATTCTGTGAAGAAGTTAGTTAAGGTAGGACAGTCAGTCCTGGGTAAAGCTGTGTGTCTAAATCATTCATGACATTTGTTTTTACCTGCCTAGAGCACCATATGTCTTGGATTTACTTGTCAGGACAACTCAGACCATGTCAGGGAGAGTGTCAATCATATGAGATGTTCAAAAATAACTGCCACATGCAGGGCAAAGCAAACAAAACTTTAAAGTTATAAAGAGATTAAAAAGAAATATACACCAAATTCAAAGGATGTAAAAAAGGTATATGTATTTTACGAACTAATTAAAACACAACATCTTCTTAGATATATAGATTAGAAAATGGAAAACTAACAAAAATGGTGGGTTTTTCTTAATTTCTTCACATCAGTGTAAACAAAAGTAGCTCTAACATTTATATATATTCACTTTCTGAGTTATAGGTATAATAGCTTATATGACACAGTGGTTGAGACACAGCCATCCTTCATTTAAGCCACGACTGCCAAAGCAACTTTTTCTTGGAAATAGAGCAACACTGCATCAGCAAAAGGAAAAAAAAAGTCCCAAAACTTCCATTACAGTATATCAATCCCATCAGTATCGGAGTCTCACCTGATAGATGAGTCTCCCTAGTGTCCTTGTGTCACCTGTACGAACTCATGGTCCTGCAACGGATGGCTGAACCTGTTTTCCCCATGAACAAACTCTTGGCAAAGGGGGGGGATTATTGATCCTCTGTTCCTTTTTAAGGCTAATTATCCACTCCACCGCCAGTTCCTGTTATTGACGTCCCACTCTTCATCCCTGCTCATCACACTGAGGGCTGACTCTTAAAAAAAACACACTGATGGTCATCTGCCCGGAGGGAAGAAGGAAGCACTTTGGTCGTTTCCGCAGTGCAGCCGCTGCTACTATTTATACTCGTATAACATAATAAAGGCTAATAATAGTAATGTCAAAATACAATCCAAGAAATGTAGTGACTAATGAGCAGCCAGACCTGCAGTTATTAAGTCTGTGTCTTAAAATGGGGGTTCTGACCTGCAATTAATGAAAAGAGAGCCTGTGGCTGTCACATTCATCATGACACGAGCTTTTAGATAATTTTTTTGAATATATTAATATAGAAAAACAGGCCGAATATGCGGCGTCATTGAGGTAAGACAAAGGCTGATTGATGCAGGGTGCCAAGTGACCTCATAGCCATAAAGGCACATATGGTCATAATGTCCTTGACACAACCTTTTTAGCGATAAATTGGCAGGAGCTTTCATAACAAACAGCTGCATTATTCGTGGAAAAAGGTGCAGCTGTGAATTCCGACGTAACCCTGGCATGAGAAAAGACCGGACCCTGTTTATTGAAGCGGTCCAGCCGTGATAATGAAGGGACATTCATCTATTCCAATGGTTTGATAAAGCCTCGCCAGAGCTTGCCAGCCACGCTAATGGATTAGAATTTAATATGGGGCCCGTTTTTATTAAAACAAGTGTCCCTTTAGGAAAACCCTTGGCAGAGGACTGTTGTGGTAAACAACGCCCGCGGACTGTCAGGCTTTCTCTCATGTCACATCTCCACTTCTCTCTTCGTCTTGCTCTCCTTGCCCAATACCCCCCCCACCCCCAAAAAAACCCATCAATATGCGAGGGAACTGATTGATTTGCTTTCTCTTGTGAGTGATGATAAACTGAAAACTCATTAAGATGGCTGCCGCCGTATCCTACGAACATGCCACATGAGATCCAAATCATATAGACTCCATCCCCTTTATGTGAAATTTCTGGAATATTTGAGGCAGTTTATTCACTTTAACTGCCGGCTTCAAGAATCCAACCCTTAAAGAGTCGGAATGGGAATGTTATTAGAAGAAGATCCTGCCTGTTTTGTCCCTTTTTTTTTTTTTTTTTTTACTAAAGAGACTACAGAGGATAGGTTCAATCCTCAGGGGAGAACGATGAGCTGCATCTCTTGAGACTGAGGAAATGAAAAAATAAGGGATAAATGCAGACACTGGCATAATTACTGTTGTGATTTTAACTGCAGAGCTACAACAGTGACAAAACTGGAAATAAAAAATACCAAAGTAAGACGATTTAATACACAGATCTTCTCTAGTGGGCTGACCTTTTTTATATTTTTCATTTTTTCAGAACATTTGGATTTACTCCAAAATAACTATAATTTATTCTAACACATATTTTTAAATAAATAACAAGGAATAAATTCTTTTTCTTTGCTTCATAATTGTTTTCCTGTCAAAAATTTAAACCTGAAATACCAAAATTGCAGCTCTGACACCACAGATGGTTTGGTTGGAGACGACTGTGTCTAATCTTAACTTGTCACATACAGTCTGATCAACACACTTTGGTGTCACTTTTTAGAACAACAAGTATCCCTTCAGCATCTGTTAGCAACATTTCTTTTGACTTACAATATTAACCTTGCATGGCTCTTAAGTGCTTATAGCAACAGCTCAGACTGATGGAATACAAAAAGCAAACAGAGGGGTTGCAGTCCACTGGACTTCCAACCAAGAGACCAAAGTTTGAGTCCTAATGAAGGAAAAAATCCACCATCTTTTTCCTAAACAAAGTGCTTCCCTTGCCTAAGCTTAACCAAATAGATGCTAAAAGGGAACCCTGTACTTTAAGTTATTGTAGCTTTGAGCTGCTCGCCTCAAGCAGAGATGGAGAGAAGTCCACAGAGGTCTGGTAAACTCACTTCTTCTCTAATTCCACTGACGCCTTTGTGATTTCTTTCCATCTACAGAGTTTTAGTCATCAGTCCCAACTGATGCCGTCTCAGGTGACATCAGTGTAGGATGTTTATCAGATTTCACACAGCTCCCTGTGAAGCCACAAAAATCTTTGTGCAACTTTTCCCACATTTTACACCTGTAAACGGACTCTGATGTGAAAAAAATCGACTGTCCCCATTCATTCCCAATGCCTGAGAGACTTATTCATATCGATGCTGCTTACACTGCTTTGTTAGGTTTTAATTATGTTTTATCAATCAGCAATAATTACAGAAAAGAATTACGAAACAAAAATCAAAGTACAATCTCTGAGTGATGCAAAAACTAAAATGTCCTGAAGGCAACTACAACCTGTGTTCACTTTTTTGGTCAAATAAGGACGCTTTAGAGTGATGTTCGGCAGTACTGTAAGTCTATCATACCTCCCATTAACATATGCAAATGCGATCACATTTAATCACACTAGGTGTCACTCAACTTAGTGCTCATTGTGCTTACCACCCGGTTGGCTTCAGACTACACAAGCAGAATCCCAGAGTCCTTGTGATTTTACAGGGGTTTTTATCTGAGATGACAGAAAATGTCAAAGGACTCAAGACTCACCCCCCCCCACCCCTCCGTTCCCTTGCCAACGTTACATCTGCAGGTATATCTGGGGACCTTAAGTTACCTCTTTTACATAACAGCCCACTTCTGTTCTTGGTTCAGAAGTAGCTACGGGCGAAATACACAGACAATTCTAATTTTCTCTCCTCATTTATGCCTTATTGGGCTTGATGGTGGACACAAATGTGTGGATTACTATTAAACCTGAGCAGAGTGTGTGTTAAAATTAGAAAAATTGACTTCCTTGGTCAAAAATCTGCTGAAATCCATTCATTAGGTTCTCTCTTACAATACAAGTGATATTGTTGCTGTATTATCACTGTGTTTAAGCATGCCCAGCTGCGAAAGGGTTAATTATCCATACAAGTACATGTGTTTGGAGAAATTCATCTTCTGCTCCGTCTCTGAAAAGAGCTCCCAGTAAAGCCTTGACCTCAGCTCAGCGGGAGACAATGGACGAGTTCACTCATTCTCACTCACTCATGTATTTCCTTGCTGATGTATCCTGCAAAGATAACCGGTGCCAGATTATCAAATATCTTCTTAGAAGCGTCGGTTGAATAGCTTCCATTGTCAGAGACAATCCTGTATCCTTCAGATGAGTAATTTCATGCAAATCCTTTGAGTTCAGGGCATCTGAATTCATTGCATTGAGGTAATTCACTGGGCGACACTTGACAGTCGCCTCATATTCAGATCTACTAACAAAACAGACTGAATGCTGATCAAAACAAGTGGTAGCTTCGGAGTGCTTAGCAAGTTGAGTGGTAAAGGGATATGCAATGGGAAGATCAGGAGGAAATAATTTGACCCTGCTTTGGTTATCGCAGCTAAATATAGATCGTAAACAAGAGGAAACAATATTCACTAAAACAACTGAGAGTTTTTTTCTTGTGCAAAGCATAATTTAGACAAAAGACAGACTTTGTTTTTCAAAAATTTATCGAGCAAGTTACAAGCAACCCTGATGATCTTTGGTGTAAACCAGAGGTCTCATTTTGGTGGTTTAAGCGTTTTGCCTATTCTTCCAAGCTCACTTTCTCAGTGTTTTTTATTGCTAGATGCAGTTTTTAAAGCTCCAAGATCAGACTTCATTCTTAAACCTAACATGTTAGCCCTTTTGTTGCAGGTCAACTTTACCCCTTAATGTTGAATTTAAGTTTAAAGTTCCTCAAGAGCTGGAATGACCACATCTAAATACACTTATTGCCTTCAAATATCAGCTCTTCTGAGGTGTAATGCTAGAGACTGACTAGCAGATGCATCAAAATCTATAATTAGTATGAAGAGATCAGATTGTGAGGATTGAAACGAAGGGCAAAAAAAAAGAAAATCATGGTTAAGGGGATAGCAGGTTTATGTATTCTGGTATTCTCGATGAAACTGAAGGATTATCAGAGGAGCTTTAGCCAGATTTCTCATGTATGGAAACACAGCTGTTGGCTGAGTCCCTTTCTGTAGCTTGTGCAAAGACACAAATCTCTTATTGCATTTTGCATAATTTAGATAATTCCAACCTGAAAATCCCTCAAATACACAGTGATTTTGATTAAGTTTACTGAACTTGCTCACTATTGAATACCTACATGTAACAGTAGATAAATTATGTAGGCTACATGCGGGAGTGTATACGGGAGAGAGATGGGAAGACGGTGAAAGGCCTGCTGCTATGTGCACGAACACACTCCAGCAGCGTTACTTACAGGATAACAAATTGATAACGAGTGACCTTTACTCTCTACATCTACCTCCTCTCTCCCTCCCATATTGTCCGCGGATCAGCGCGCACATGGGTTTGCAGTTCCAGATCATCCCATAAGTGCTGAGCTTTAAAAGCGAGAGGGCTGGGTGGTGTAATCTCACTCTCGTGGCTAGTGAACATTCACCTAGGTTAATACGGTCATAGGTGTGCATATGGCTTGACGCCCATATAGCAATGCACTCACTGAAGCATGGCTCTGCAGGGAAATCAAAAGTCAGAGTGGTATAGAACATTTAGCATGACAGCAAAACTGGCTTATTGTTATTCTTAATGGAGTTTTAGGTCTCCAAGGATGAAAAAACTAATGAACAACAAAATTGTGGCTCTTACTGCCTATTGAGGCCTACTTCTGCAAGGTTTTAACAAGGTTAAAATATCTATCCAACTATCTGCATACTGTGCATTATCATTTGAATTTAAATTCCTCAGGAGACCTCTCAAAGTCCAACCATTTACGTTTAAGAATTTAATCAATCAGCGTAATCAATGAACACATTAAAGCCATTAAGTAATAATTATAACTGCAGACTTCATGGGTAGTCATAACACAAGGAATCCGCAGGCCTTTATTAAGTAATTTACTGACATTTAAAACCGCAGACTAGATGACATTAGAGAGCGAAAAATCCATGACCTTTGAGGCTTACTAACATTTACTGTATAATTTCAAATTTAATGTCACATAAGAAAGCAGTAAAGTTGTTTATGAAGTGTCAGTAAAGGTTCAAGCAGTCAGGAATGTACAAAGGTCTTTGTTACTGTAATTCTTGTGCTTTTTCCACCAGTCAAGCCGAAAAAATGCCCTTATCATTGACTTTTCTCTCATCTCTTATGCATCTACAAAAGTTCTATTATCTTTAAACTGTAAGAATCGTTCGCAATTTATACAGTTTATTTGATAAGTTTGTTATTAAAAAAGCAAACTCAGTGCATAGATTTAATATTTCACATTAAAAGCATTGAGGGAATTTTATTTATTTAAGCTATAAAGGTGTTCTTCTGGATATGGCAATGTTAGCATAGTATTAGCAATTATTAGCATTAATCTGAGGTGGTGAATATAAGCCTATTAAACATCAGCATGTTAGCTTGTAGCCAAAAGTAATGCGTTTTTAAAAAAGAAACCCCCTTATAGCTACTAGCTTGACTGCACACATTTTCTGTTTTGTTTCAATATGTGGCTGATATATTTACCATGACTTTTTGTGGAGTTGTCTTCTTTTTGTATCAAATCAAAGATGTTTTGAAAGTGAAATGATGCAGACAAGCTGAGACAACAATCATCCTCTCAAACCTCTTTGCGACCTCCGTCTGCAGTCTGCTTTCGATATGTTTGTGCTCTCAAGTCACCACTGATTTCCAATGGATGCAACAATGATGGAGTCTGACAAGTGACACATGTTAGCTGAAAAGATGGATGGCTGGATATGATGCTCAGACCTTGACACGATAAGAGAAAAAAGCTTCCCCAGCACAGACACACAGACGCCCACACACACACACACACACTCACCTTTAGTGGCAACCTACTTCTGTGCTTCCACCTGCTGTGTTTTGTCTGGGTTTATTGCTCGGTAATAGTGAGTGACAAGTTTCAACTGGGTAAGAGAGATACAAACAGCTTTTGGAAATAGTGATTTGCCAAATTTGAGACCTAAATTCAGCAAAATCTATTCTGGTTTACTTTGATCAGATCAGTGGCAGACAGTGAGGACTGCCTCTCCTGGGAAAACAAGAGGAAATCTCAGGGGAGTTTC
>JAPZDZ010000017.1:9841722-9856495 GCA_029783805.1 Acanthurus tennentii | reverse complement strand
ACTGTTAGTTATTTTCCAAAAGATAAAGATGAATTTGTTTTTTCTTATATAAATGTCTTTCTTGACCAGTAATGACTGCTGAAACTCTTTTTTTTTTTTTGGAGGGTATCAGTGTCTTAAGTTTCTAAATATGTTAGTAATTTGTTTGCCTTTTTAACATTTTATTAGGCTCTTTATTGCTCTTATGTGATGTTTTTCACATTTGTTAAAACCTGTTTTAAATTGACAAAATCAATGCTGATGTTCTTGACGGTTACTTTTCCCCTTAAGCAAGCTGCCAACCTGGTAAACAAGAGGCCATTTTAAAACTGCAACTTTGCTTTTCATGTATCTGGACCACTTGTAGTGCTTTATCTACTAGAATTTGATTGCTTGCTGTATTTTAGGAAAAGTTAGAGCAACTTTTCAATTGAACTGTGTTGGAAAAATACATATTTGACTTAAACAGAAGGAGGAATGTGTTATTTCTTACAGCGCCATCATGCAGTGTTGCACTGTTGCTCTTGTCTTGACTTTGTCCTCTGGCAACAAATAACACAAATTATACCTGCCGATATTGATTGATGAAGAAGCAGCTTCGACATTCAATAATCAGGGACAAAATTTGGGGTCTGAGGTGCTGTGCCAATTCCCTCAAGCCCTATTTTTGCCAATGGCCCTGTGGAATCATGGATCTATATATATTGTCTGGAGTAATGAGCGGAAATCATATGTATGATCTCTTGTGAGAAACCTGTCATCTGACGTTAAAGCAAATGTGGATATGGAACAGTCAAAAAAAATGCTTAGTTTATTTCCCCAAGGAGAGAGAAAGGGCTTTCCATTCCTCCCTCTATTCTTTTCTTGATAGACACAGCTGGGACGACCAGGCCGATATGCAGCAGAGAGAAAAAGAGGCTGAAACTTCTAATAGGCTCTTAGATGTACGGGGACATTTAGTTCCAGAGGCCGAGGTCGTTTATATCTATCTATATCCCTCTCTGTCTCTTGTCTCCCTTTCTTCCTCTCCAGAGGGTGTTACTCATTCACTTTCCCTGCCCACTGGTACCCTGGCAGGTCTGTGAATTCAAACAGGTGACCTTCCAGGAACAAACCGGCTCTTTTAAACATTCATACCGAAGCTGTCACAATTCCTCACAGCTCGGAAAAACGCACCGTGCTTCGCTTATTCAGTGCAGGAGGGGAGGAGGAAGGGAAGCAGGCTTTTGAATAGGCCAGAAAAAGTTTGACAAATGCCAGATAAACTGATTTAACATCGAAAAACATGAGCATCCCATCAATATAATGTGAGACACGCACATGTTGATTACGTTCATCTTTAGAAATACAGTTGAGTTGATGTGCAACATCCTTTGTTATCTTTCAAAAAACCTATTGATTTTCATTGCAGGGTTCACGGATGAGACAAAGACTACAGCGTGACTTGAACTACACCACGGGGAGGAGACACAATAGAAATAATTTGAAGATATTGATGTGGCACTGCTATTACAGTGGATTGCTTTTACTGACTATTATTACAGACTTGATACCAAATTATACATCAGTCGCTGGCTGTCATCACTGTGTGGGATTCATTTACAGAGAAGCTAGTCTCATTCTGGAAGGCACTTTTTTTCCCTTTGATTTTGCAGCCGCGGTGAACTTTAAAAAATTGCAAATATGCAATATGCAGGGGTTTTCGTATGAAGCTACGCTGCATCACTGCGCAATTATTTGCCATTTAACATTCTTATGCAAACCAAAAAAGGGGGGTTCTGACCCTTTAATAAGCAGTCAAAGTGATCTTTTATTGTGCTGTGATACAGAATGACAGCTTTCTATGCAAAACAGACTTTGTTTTTGATATTTCAGAGGTATGAAAGCAGGAAACTGATGAAAACAGTTTTAAAAAATGTCAGACCTTTGAAAGCCATGGGAGTTTTGACATTTTTAAAGTATCAAAATCAAGAATTAAGATGTAGTGGTTGACAAATAGGTCAATACATTGGCATCTTGGATTAAGGATTTATTTGTTTTGTTTGTTTAATGCCAAAGGTAGAGTTTTTTTCATGATTGTCAATTACCTGGAAAATTAACCAAATCGTGATAATGTTAATGACCATAGCTAGTATTTTCATTAAACTAAGGTAAGAAGCAAAAATCTCTGAACTCTCCTAATGCACAAAGTCTTAAAAAACTTTCAATAATTTGAATTTTTCCATATTTAACATTATAATTAGTAATTCAGTGAACCTTTCAGTTACATTTTCTACCAATTTATGTAAATGGATCAGTCCTCTTGAAATCAACTGGTGCTTATGACCTTAAAATTAATTTAATTTAAATGAACTCAGCTCCAACTGAAATAACTCTGACCTTTGTCTTTTTTTCCCCTTCACCCTCGTTCCTGCTATTAGCACCTAATAATAAGTTATTTTGTGTAATTTTTTTTTAAGGAAACGATGTGGAAAATTACAAACCCATTAAAATAATGCATTATCATTTTATGTCCCAACATTAGGGCCTAAATAGTGATTTGAAGCCCTCTGCATAATGCCAGGGACGAAATCCAGGTGGAAAACTACTGAATCATTCATGCATCTATTTTTTTTTTAATGATTTATTTATTTATTTATTACCAGCCTAAAAGTGGTCAAATTTAGATGTGCAGAATTTACAGTATACTAGAATCATTTTGCAATTTAATTACCCCAAAAGCTTTATTAACCCAAAGGAAAACTTTACTCTTTAGAATTAGCAGAAATAGCCATAGTTAAAACCAAGTTAAACCATATATTAAGCCACCTTAGCCTTATCTTTACTTCACTGAACGTACAGCAGATCTGAAAACACTGGTTGATAAATTTCATCATGCTTATTGCCTTTAAATACCTTCACCGATGTGTTTTTGCTGACAGATTGGAGGCGTCAGGTGAGAAAATGCTCAAATGTGTCATTGTGGAAAGCACTGCGGCTCCATTTACCTGAATGGTTTGTAGATAACACAACGATGTCATTAGCCATTTTATGCATTATAACAATGGAGTTTGGCATGTCGCGTGTCATCTTCATGATGCTTTTTATGTGCCATTTAACATGCATATCAGAGGAAAAATGCCAGGTGATGTAGTTTAAAGTGAAGTTTAAAGCTGAGATGCATGAATGGTTCATAAACGGCCAATTTGACAAAGGTCACCTGATGTGGTACTTTTTCGACTCACCCAAACAAATAAAACCCAGACAGATGACACAAAAAAAAGCTTTAAATGCATGCATAATGTCAAGTTGCCTGAAGAATGGCTTATTATTTCTCACACCATCCCATAATATCACACCGGGCACTGAAAAATGATGAATTTTCCCCATTTAATTTTGAAGACTCCTTTCGAATGCAGAGGAGAGGAGAATTAATGAAGTTGCCCGGTGCAGTGAAGCTTAGATGGACTATCACACAAAATACTTAAAAGTGTACCACAAAGTGCCAGAAAGGTTTGATAAATAAAAAAAAAATGCTTCAAAAATAGCATCGCATCATCGCCGAGTGACTTGAATTCAAAACAGAGCCGGTTGCTTCAGAGGAATCTGATACATGAGTTCCACTTGAAGCATTGGGACTTATTCAATTTCACAAAATAAGATGCAAAAAACAGATATAACCTACTGACGATCGAGGAGACGCTTTCTAGTATGAAACAGGTCTGAGCTACTTCCCCCACAGTCTGCCAGAAACGATGCGGCACAGGCAAAAACAAATTCTCCGCACATTTTACTGTCTGCACATTTATTACACTTGATGGATGTGAGAGAGTGTCGTACATTAAGTGCTGACATGTTTCCAAAGCCTTTAGCGAAAATTCACGATGATTGGAGGTAAAAACATCATGAAGATATCGTCAATAAAATAGCTCTGTCAAAACAATCACACATGATTATCCTCTGAGGCAACACATGAGCTTAAATATATTCAAATAATAGGTTTGGCCTTCTATGATTGTAGTCTGCATCCAGTCTGAATACTTTCTAATGGCAATCATTTGTCGCCTCTGGTCATTCAGGGGATTAATTTATTTCTCATTCATTATTTAATACTACAGATAAAATAATGAATATGACTGCAAATAAAGGAGTGAGTTATCTTTTTTTTATAGCGGGGGTTATCTAGCTAGAAGAAAGTTAAGTTTTTAAAGAAATTATGAATCACATATGAACTCAAAGATAGTTATAATGAGTCAATGGCTTCATTAACCCCGAATAACCTTTTTTTAAAGTGCAAAGTTGTGGTTGAGTTTTGCTTCTAAATGAAAAAAGCTACAGTCTCTTTAATTTTTTCTCTTAATTGCATAAATCATTTGCAATCTGTTTGTATTTAAGCTTTCAATGATAACATGTCCTCATCACAGAGCTTTTTGTCCTTTAGAGCTGCAGCGGTTCTGACGTCTTGGCCTTGGCTGTTATTAAAGTCAAAATAAATCCAATGAAATAAATGTTCTCACAGCCATAAAGTTCTTTTTAATTCCAGCCCCAGTTAGATTTTACTTACAGAAAGAAGTAGATGATAAAAACAAAACAAGGATGGAAATATTTGGCTAAAAAATGGGGCTATGATCGAACAATGCGGTCGCCAAATTCAAGTGATTTCTTCCATTTCAAGGCATTTAAATTCACAGTACATTTTCCCCCACTGTTCCCATTAGTGATTAAGGTATTTGACTATAACACAAACCTTTCTGAAGAACTTCAAAGCATCTTTACTTAAGGATACATGCACGACAAACAGTGAAAATACAAAAAGCCTCAGCTTTGATTCTACAGATCTTAAGGCTTAGATTTATAGACCAGGGCAAACACATCATGGATAAATGGAAATTACATTTTATCTGGAGGATTTGGATCAAATTTGCTTTGGCCAGTGTGATCAGAAGGGATGATGTCGTGACCAGAAAAAAAAAAGGATGGGATCTTATTACTTTAATGAAAATTTTCCTTTAAGTTGGTTTTATTTCTGCATGTTTGTTTTTTTCACATGACATCAATAAATCCTATGTTTTCCATTGCACCTGCAGTATTAATTAATATTTACTCTGCTAAGTCTGCCTTGTTAATTCTGTCATTTTTGAGCTTACAGGTGTAGTGCGTTTTTCTCCACAGGGGAGCGTGTGTCTGCATCCATACGGTGCGACCTCCTTGTTCAGGCTTCCCGAGCATCAGCAGGATGTGATCTCGGTCAGTGAAAGGCCATGAATGAAAACAAGGGTACCGTGGACTCCTTCCATATTCATGAAGGAAATTGGTAAATGTAAGCAAAAGCTGTCGAGGCAGAAATGATCACACAGCGGTTTTGCATTCTTTTATTATTTCATGGGGGGAATCTGCTCGTGAAGTTTTGATCATCCCTGTCACGTCATTAAGAGAATTAAAAATAAGCGTCTGAGCATGAAAAATTACCAGAACTTAGCAGACCAAATTCTCAAAACGGCTCCAACAGAAAACAAGGTATTTCATGCCACTGTGAAATAATTTCAAAAAATTTGGCAAGTTCTCGAATTGTAATTAGAGGAAAACAAAACGTCCAAGGGCACAAAATCAGAAGTGTGACAGCAAAAACTCTTAAGATGAAAGTAATTTAAGATTCCAGAAGTCTTCGCCTTGAAATCGCTTTCGAACATCAAGGAGTGAGCTTCAAATAAAACTCCTGTAGCATTTTTTAAGAGAAACATTGAAAATATAAAGCTAATTTTCTATGACCAGACATCAAAATTTCTGGCAGATTCCTCGGCAGTGTGCTCTGATGTGTCTGAAACGTCCCATGCCAAGAGTCCTGCAGGCCTCGAAGGAAGACTGAGCCACTGGGCGTCTCACAGCTGTGCAAACAATCAATCTCGGCGAATGGCAAGTGGATTATGACCCACTATCTGTGTTCATGTGCTTCTGGGACTGGGAGGAAACACTCTCCCCAGTCGTTCCGAAATGGACGAAATGGTGCGAGCAAAAGGAAGGCCACTTCAGTCTCGGAGGAAGACCTCCATCAGAATCATGTGTAAAGTATTGCTGCTTTACTGCACAATCATCCTGAGGGGAGCTATGTTTTATTGTTACTGACACCAGACTCCCATTTGGAGTAAAAAAATATCCCATAGGAGGACTCCACACCACACAAGTCTACCCTGGCAGGAGCCGAAACCTTTGATGTTGCATTATAAAACATCCGGTGTGTAACTGAAAGGTCTCAGACACAGACGATACTCGAAATAGACGTATAATTGAAAGCTGAAGCAATAATCTGCAATGTTTTTTTTTTTAGCAGAAAATATACATATTTGTCACTTTGCATCACAGGTGGAAAAAATTCATCACAGAGCTCGATCACAAGAAAAAATTAAACATACTTTTTTGGACATTTACTCACAAACTTATGCATCCAACAGGTAGAAGCATAAAAAATGATTCCAATAAATAAATATTCAACAGCAAACATTCATCTGATGACTTGAACTGTTTTACCTGAATGCAGCCAGCGAACAGCAGGTGATAAAGTCATACCTTTAAGAACTTTTGCCTCCCAGTCACTAAAAATAATTGGCAACTTTAATGTTTAATACCTCTAATTCTGCTCATGCAATCAGCACGTTTTAAAAAGTCATTTAAACTGCAGTTCCTCCGCTTTTCAGTGGTATCACACACCTATTGTTTGAATGGGATAATGTTATAAAAATTGCTTGAAATGCCTAAGGTGAGTGTCAGGGTTAAGTTCACCGGTTCTCAAACAGAGAAAATGAAAAAATCTGACTTAAAAATGGTCATGGCTGAAACTTCAGCTTCTCCAGAATCAAATGATGCGTGACACTTGACGCTGACGGCTAGAATAGGTTGAGAAAAACAAAATGAATCATGACAGTGACATTTTCTTAGGTCTGTAAGGGTTAAAGACTATAAGTGACATTATTTAGACTTATTCTGCGTTGCACTGCACAGTAAAGTGCATCAGATGCATATATATGGGTTTTACCCTCTGCAAAGGCTCTAAGGCCCCTGGATGCAAACCCTGATGCTTGCAAGACAAAGAACCTCTGAATCATATGGACGTGTCACTAAGAGTCAACAGTCTGAGTCACGTCGACTTGAGCCTTTGCAGCCGTTCCGATGCTGAACAGCCGGAAAAATGGCCTGTGCAAACCTTCTGTGATGACGACAAAACCACTTCCATGTTCCATGTCCTCACATTGTGACTTTTAAATGCTGTGAACGGACCTTATTATAAGAATTGTGCAATGGTACCAGTGGGAGATCTACAGCCTGAACTCACCTTATAAGCTGTGGTAGCACACCTGTATGAGTTCTTTTATAGGACAGACATATCAAAGTTCACTTCTTTTTAACCTTTTTTTTGTGAAAATGCTTTTATATAGAATGATTGGCTTCTTTTTTTAAGTTTTGGCTCACACTGGCAGTGAGTTTGCATTATGGTAATTTTTTAGTCCAGAGGGACAAGAGGTTAAGCTCAAAGAGTCCTGTTGGAGGACAAACCCTCTGTGAAATAAATTTAAACTTTAAAATCCCCAATCCACCGCCTGATTGACAACTGCTCTCAGTAGTTCGACACGAAAGCAGCACATCAGTGAGCACTTAGCAACAATGATATCAAAACAAAGCACGGAAAAGCTCACAGACGGCGATATAAGCTTCTTATGATAATGTGGCTTTGTCTGTGATCTTGATTGCAGCCTGCAGCCACGTGTAGCATATATACTAAACTGTATATTGCCTCGGCATCATTTGTAACACAGAGATGAGAGCAAAGACGCCTTATTTTGTGGATGTGAGGCACTTGATGTGCAGAAAATCACCATAAATTCGCCACAAGTTATTGCCGTCCATTCATCTTTTCTGAGAGTTATTTTCTTTCTACTTTCTTGTGAGAATATGAGAAAATGTTCGCGTGCCATCAATGCTGAGAAACTCTTCAATAGCTCTGAAGTTGTGGCAAATGAGCACTGCGAAGAAGAAAAAGACACAAAAGCTCAGAGAGACTCTAATCATTGTTTGTGAGGATTTGAGGAAGAGAGACAGACAGGCAGAATCAAATAACCCTCGAGACAAAGACGGGCCACATGTCCGCACGAATCAGCATCTAAAGCAGAAAAGACGATCTTATCATGAGGTTTTAATAAACTGTTTATCTTTTTATCGAGTGTTTGAGTGCTCAAACATACACACACACAAATCTGCAGATTGTCCTGCATGGCAAAAAGACGGATAGAACATTAAAAAGCAATACAGACTTGCACATTCACATGTTCCAACCTTTTGTTGCAATTTGAAATTAGTTTCACCTCTGATGCATCAAGCTAATGAGGTTTCATTGACTCTTTGCAACAGGTCTTGATGGATAGATATGCTTCACTCATACTGTAATTTAATGCAATTCTCAAAACAAAAGGAGGAGGAAGAGGGGTAAAGGAAGAAGTGTTAGGGGCGGTTGGTATCTGCAGCTGAGCACTTTGACAAAATTGGAGCAAAAGGGGCTTACAGTGATGGGTCATGAAAGAGAGAGCCCACACTTTGTTTGTTAATAAGCCTCAACATCGCCTGTGATTGACTGACAGATTGAGACTAACGGAGGAGGGAAAAAAATGCAGCACATGAGCAAAATCTTAAAATCTTGGTGGTGTTACATCACTGTGATGAAACAGAGCAGAATGCTTAATTGTGAAAAAACAAAAAGTAGCATATAATTCTGCTGGTTCCCCCTTTTTTTTTTTCCTAAGGCTGTTTCTTATTACAGCAAGCACAAAGGGGCATTTACCAAAAGCCATTTAATTAATCATGGCTATCTGCAATTAATTAAATCTATAATCCTGTACGTTATTTCATTTGTTGCACTCGTCTTTTTTCTTTTTATAGATTGCATCAGCGCATTTGTATTTTATGCATTTTTAAAGGGATAACCAACATTTCCACTGATATTAAAAAGGTCTTATTGGAATGACTGCAAAGGTCACATACCGAGAAGATTTCTGCAGCTTATTTTAGCTCCATCTCTCAGAAAATAACTGCAATAAAACCATTTTGTTTCATTTTTTAGAGTTTTTTTCTTTTATCCAATATGTTTTTTTCTGGTCTTATGCAACAGTAGTTGTAATAATAATGTCTCATTCCTTAAGAGATGGCTAAATATGTAAATCTGATAATGAAACGATGCCATGCAGCTTTTCCTCCCGTGTTGCTCAAAAAAAATTATGGTGCTATGCTGTTTTTTACTGCACGTCACTGTGAAGTTCCTCTCGTGGCAGATTTGAAAGCACCATGCCTCATTCACTGTCTTGGCCTCACCGCCGCTCCAGATTTGCATCGATCCTTTCGTGCTCAATCAATAATAATTAGAAAAGCATTTAATGACTTTGTGAACTCCTAACCCCAAATGTTACATAATTGCGCTGCGAGGGGCTCTGCCGGTTAAGTAGAGGGAGGTAAGCGTAGTGTAGTGGCTTCAAGTGTTTGCTACAGATTTTCAAGCAGCCTTTTAGGATGAGATGAGAGGCAAGAGGGGACGGATATTTATTACGAGAGAGGATGCTGCTGCTAAGAATGCAGCCATTACACAATGTTTCACAGAGGAAAATGATGCTCAAACATCTCAAAATTAGACTCATTATCATCTTTCCTTAATATGCATCATATATAATGATTTATACTCGAGCTAAATAAGTAATTAAACTACCTGCACGGTATAAAATATTTGGAAGAAACAGCCTTGTATGCTCCCAGATCGGTTCAAAGCTTTAGGCTTCTCATCTGCTGCCTTTGTAATTGGTAGCTGTGGAGGAAAAAGGAAAAAATCAATAAGGGATGATGGCTTTTACCTTCTTTCACCTCATCAGTGAAGTTCATGAGAACTTAACATCCCCACTTGTTATATCACTTTGGTTTTCACTGGTCATTCCAGGCCAAGCAGAAGTTCATACTCAAAGTGAACAAGCTCTCTGAACAAAGAAAGTTAAGTCGAGATTTAAGTTCAACAGTGACTAATGTTAGCAAGCTAGCTAAGAAGACAACATGTAAATAAAGCAACTTTTTGAGTAAAAATTTCTCCTATTTCCCACCATTTACCATCTATTTACTGGTGTCAGAGACCAAACTTTTTTAGGCACCCATCAAATTCCTGACAGTAAATGAACCCCTTACACATCATGTTACATTAATGGATATAAAGGAATGGACTCAAAAGCAGGATACAGAGAGCAATAACTGTTAGTGTTTGATTTTAATTGAGGGATTTTGCAGGAAAAGGTAAAAACAGGTGGAGTTGAGTTAAGTGTGTTAGTCTGGAGGCTCTCTGAAGGAGGTAGGCAGGTGGGAAGAGAGTTCTGGGAGTAAAAGTGAGATGGTGGCAGATGACAAACTGAGTTTTTCAAGGTGGATTTTGGCAGGCAGGATGAAGTTGGTGGTTGGGTGGTGCAGGTTCGACATCAGAGGAAGGAAACAATTACAGTCAAAGAGAGTTCAAACAAGGAGCAAACAAAAGCTGGTTTTAAGAGGCTAAGCTGTTGCACCAAGAAGAAGAGTGAACAACCTGGCAATGATTGAAGAGTAGATTCGGTGTTTTAACTGTGCTTGATTACAGATTTGAAGCAGGTGTGCCAGGTGACAATATGAGCTCTTCAAGTCCCACCCACAGGTGGAGACATAGGAGGAAAAAGAAAGAGAGAAGAGAGAAGAGAGAGAGAGAGGCAGAGAGAGTGAGCTGTCATTGCATGGAAGCTTGTTAAAATGAACAAACCAGCCTGAAACATGAGCTATCTGCAGGGAGCGTTCGAACAATCTATTATCATTTCTTTCCAAAATCAATAAAGATATGCAAGGCTTGT
Organism: Acanthurus tennentii; assembly: GCA_029783805.1. Taxonomy (NCBI): domain Eukaryota; kingdom Metazoa; phylum Chordata; class Actinopteri; order Acanthuriformes; family Acanthuridae; genus Acanthurus; species Acanthurus tennentii. The sequence continues at coordinate 9,845,648 of JAPZDZ010000017.1, read as the reverse complement.
TTGCATTAAAATATATCAGGCTCCAAGAAATAGTCTGTGCCAAAGTCTGGCTTTTGGAGTGATATTTCACTTTGTTAGTGCATTTTCAATCTCTTGCAAGTGTGCTTCCGTATACAGTTTGTTAATGAACGGTCACCCCTGACAAGTCTGAAAATCCATAGTCATTAATGGCCCAGACTCTCCCGATCAGAAATAACAAACGGGCCAAATTAGTTAAGTTTTAAAAAAATCAATGTAATAACATTATCATCCTCTGCACTGCAGTACTTCAGGTTGGCCCGAGAGTGAGCAGTTCAATAACAAATGTGCCACGTTAATAGAAAAAAAAAAAGAAATAGTGTATTTCTACTGACAATATCAGCCACCGATGCATTTATCTGCTAATTAAATCATATGGAGGTTTGTCAGATGTGCTTTGCTAAAGCGGCTCAGCTGCTACAAATTCACATATGGACCCGGATAACATGTTCCTACCAAATTTACTCGAATGGGATTAATTCCAATCTTGTCTTTCCTCATGCGATCTTGTATTGGCATTAGACGAGGCTTATTAGGTGTTGAGCTACAGACAGTAATGAAACAAAACTCTTGGTTTTTATCTGGATGATTTGTTCAAGTGTGGATGCAAATACACCCCCAGCGCCAAAACGTTAGTGTTGGCAGGGTGGAGCGTGTTGCATGTTTCTATCTGTGTCGACCACAGCTGATGGTTGTACTCACCAAACACTGCTGAGCTCTAATTCTCATGTGCTCAGTGATTTCCAAGTGATTTTTCTCCCCTTTTCTTTCCTTTTGAGAAGCTTGTGCACGAAATCATCATGAACTTGGTGTTATTATTGCAACTTTTATTTCAGGCATTTGACTCTGTCATCAGTTGCTCTGTCAGTTTATTTTATATCTTAATATCCCATAAATATTGACAGAAAAGAGATTAAATTTGCAACTCAGGAGCCAACCTCGTGACATGTGACTGCTGTAGGCCACCAAGCAGTTCCATAATATTGATCTCCGTGTGTAAATGTGAACAGGTTTACAACACAGTGCAGGTTCATTGAAATTGATTACCAATACCAGTGCCATTGATATGTCTGGATCAGTGTTTAAAATCCTGACATGCCATTCATGTAGATGTTGTTTAAACAGATGGGGGGAAAAACCAGACCGGTGACTCCAATGGCAGCCTGGGATGAAAACACCCTGTGTAACTGTTTGATCAGGGAGTGGTTGAACTAATGCAGCCTGGCATAAAGAGAGTGCTGAAAATTCTCCCAAATGTGCAACTTAAAAGCTGATGGCAAGCAGGCAACATTCACGGAGTCAGCTCAGAAACAATTATTGCTTTTAATGGGGATGATTTTGCACTATTGTGTCTTTTAGCTGATTGTAATTTAAAGTAATTCGCTCTCAGAGGAGAGATGCATAACATTGCCTGTGTTGTAAACTGCCATCTTAATGAACTTCTCAAAACTGAGCTTTAAGGGCTATAGAGACTAATATCAACACTAATAAAAATAAACAAAAAAATCCATGTTAGAACGAAAAATATAATAACATGCACCTTCTATATTTTGGGTGATGCACCAGTAGAATAAACCAAGCTTTTTTAAGCGTATGTATATCCCTGACAGCGACTGTTTCAGAGATCTGGGGCATACATCCAAAAGGACACAGATGTCACAAATTTTGATGTGACCCAGATGTTCCACAGTTTGCACAGCCACTGAAACATGCATTTGGGCAGTAAAAGATATGAGGATCCTGCCCATCTGTGCACATAGTGGCAGCTTTTTAGGTATATGGAACAATGCTGAGAAAAACACTGACAGTGGGGAAGACCGTGTAATAATGGGTGTTTGTACAAATGCATCGAATTCTCTGCAGAATATACTCATGTATTCATTCGCCATGTATAGCAAGTACCATGATACAGGGCATGGCATGGAAATATGTCAGCTAACGTAATTTATTTTCCTTTTCAATCATCTGGTAGAAACTTAGAGCCCGAGGGAAAAAAAGTGAAACATACATTACAGCTTTGGAACTGTGACAATTTTGACAAAGTAGGTGGAACACGAGCGAAAGCAACACATGCAGCACAAAAAAAACATCAAACTGGGGCCAGAAAAACATCCAATTGCGCCAACTTCCTCCCCGTTCCCGAGAGATCAACCAGAGGGAAACCCAAAGCCATGTCGGCGATGATAAAAAAAAAAAGGAATTTGATTGACATAGCAAAGCGAAGGAACGACACAAATGAAGATTGGTTTAAAATTTAGCAGCCTGTCCCCTGAAAACAAAGTGCCTCCCCATTAATTTTTCCTCCCAAAATCTTTAATGGAATGCAAATCAAACATTCCATGAATTTGATTAATCTCCGAGGGTGGCCGAAGCCTGCTGGCTGGAACAGTGGGAGACCCATTGGCAGTGTTGTTCTGATCTACTTAGCCATTTCTCTGCAATGATTCTTTTATTTAATTGGGATGAACTCGAAAGACTCTGTGTTTTTTCTCTCTCTCTCGCCTGCCTCTCTTTCAAAACCCTCTGCTTCACACCCCGTAAACATGCATATGCACTTGGCTGGATGAGTTGTTTATCCTCATCAAAGAGGAAAAAAGAAAACCCACTCATTGCTCCTCAGCTCTCTTCAGTCAGGTCAGGGCTCACCTTTGAGATGCTCATTGCACTGATTCTGCGTCGGCTTTTAAACACATCAGTGAGACAGTCTGATGGCTGATGTGCATCCGTTGTCTTTCATTCACTTGCACATCGCACTTAATCCCTTTAGGGTCACGGCTAGAGCATATCCCAGAATGCACTGTAAGGGAGACAGTCTTTCGCATGTTATTCGAGTAGCGAGCTAACATAACCTGACATCTGCCACCGCCGAGTGACAAAATTAATTGGATGTTAAACTTTTCATGTGTTTTTCTTTGAATCATTCAGATTCTGACTTGTTTTGTCAACAAGTCAGTATTGTCAGTGTGTTTTAAAAAGGAATTCAGTTCTGTCCTTGTGAATTTATTTACGATTGATGTGCATGTTTGTGCTCTTTCATGTAGTTGAGAAGTTACTCTCAGTTTATATTGTCAATGGTCTCTGAGTACGAGTACCGGATTGGTGTTAGACGTTAACATCTGTCCTTTTATTCCTGCAATATCAAGCAATGTGGGGGTCAATTCATGTAATTACTTTGATTTAAAGTCTCAATAAAGTTGCAGTTTGTTTCAAAATGTCCATTAAAGGTGATTTGGTGTTTTTTTTAAGACATTGTCTTCTCATGCTTAGTTTGAAAGGCACAAGTTTGGCTAATGAATGAATGAATTTTAAGGTTTCTAATCGGCAAATCCAAGTGTTTCATTCAAAAAATCCCCCTTAAAAACCAAACATATAGCTCACAAGATGAGTTTTAAGATCTCCTAAACAAAAAAACCCACTACGACATCATTTAAAAAAAGGAAGCGTTTGCTCCCACATGTTATTAGCAGGGTGTTCTGCTCCGGTGCCCACCAGACATCATGCAATACGTGCCCAAGAGCCCAATCGTATCATTATCTATCCATGCTTTCAGCGAGCTCCAGCGTGTTTCCCCCTGAGCCTGCAGCAGATGTGAAAGCTAAGCACTTCCTCATACCAGAGTCTGAATAATGTGATTGCTTGAACATTAGTCTTTCAGTGGGAAATAGCTCTATGGAGTTCAGTATTGTAAATGACCAAGCCAGGGGGGGTCAATGATTGGCTGAATAATGCTTGTTTGATAAAAAAAAATCAGCATCTTGGAGGTTTTTGTGTGATGGATGGATTTGCCCGTAAACCGGGGCCATATTTGTTCATGATGAAGTTCATTTGCAAATTGGCTCTCTTAAAGCTGCGGAGAAAGTCGCCCCCCACGACTAACAGGGTGGTGGTGGGGGTCAGTCAACTGGCTG
>JAPZDZ010000017.1:9812485-9825101 GCA_029783805.1 Acanthurus tennentii | reverse complement strand
AGGAAGGAAGGAAGGAAGGAAGGATGGTAAAGAACATTCAGTTCCTTTGGGAATACTTTGGAGTCATTCCATCGGCTGGGATAAAATAGACAAGGATTAGACGAAGGTTTAGGATGATGATTTACTTACTGCTCCCAAAAGGACTTAGAGCTCTCAGTGCCAATCTTAGCTCTAATGCACCTAATGCTTTCACATTTTGAAACTATTCTTGACTGCTCAGAGATTGATAAAACACTCCTCCTAATAAAGAAACCCAGGTTTTTGTTGTCCAGGGGCCATCATGAGGAACTTTCCACTTAACTTTCCTGACCGTGAGCAAAACCCCCATCAATTTTAGCTTTCCTCGACAGAAGAATTGATGTATAGCTGATAGCCGCCATCCACTGTGCAATGGTAGATGCAAGCTGTGTAGCCAAGCAGCGTGGCGCTCCCCATAATGTGCAGTAATGATTTTGTAGACTCATGCAAACACAGCTTCAGCAAGGACCATTGCCTCCAACCCCACAACCCAACTAAACACCAAGTGCCCCTGTTTTCTCACCCTTCATGTTGTTGCAGTCACAAAAATGAAAAATAATCAAAGTCTGGAAACCATTCAGGAATTTGCTGGCAGAGAAATAAAACACTAGATATGTATTTCCTCCCTTTTCAGCATCTCTCTCTCTCGCTCTTTTTCCCCCAGCAGAAAGAGTAAAATTATAAATCATCTCCCCGCAGACAAAATTTCATGCTCGATGGGTGAACAACTCCAGCATCTGGTGGGGTCCTGTGATGAGGTGTGTTCCAAGTTTCTCCCTCTCCCAGCTTCCCCTGGGCTCATCCAGAGCACTGCCAGCATCCTGCCAAACGTTCCACACATGCGGCTGAAGTGATAAGACAAAAAAGGCAGATTAATATTTAGCAGGGGCCCTTTTTTTGTGTGTGTGTGCGTGCGTGTGTTTGTTTTCAACCCGCTCTACAGGTCTGATGGCGGCGCATGTGAAATCTCCACGGTGGATTCGTGTCACATCACAAGGTGCATGCACACCTGAAGGAGATTCTCCTCGGTGAGTGCACATGGGACATGGAGTGTGTCCAAACACACCTTGTATCTCTTAACAACAAGCCTGGAGCCAATGGCTGCCCCTCCCCAGGCTTAAATGCATGATATCAGTGATACTGCAGTAACATTGAAGAGCAGAGAGACTAACTTGTTTTTCCGGCTTAAAATCCAAAGCAATGATGGAAATATTTTGTTTTCAAATCGCAAAATAAACCTTAATTCCATCAAAGATCATTAGCCAATTTGTTTTGTGACATTTTCTGTATTTATCTAGAGGGACTTCAATTTTGTTTTCTTCTTTTTAATAACCACATTAATTGTCACCTACTAGTTTTGATTTCAAATCTTTGTTCAAGGACAGTTTGCACAAAAGATTTCTTTCATGGCTCTTATGCATGATCAGCATAATTCACAGAAGATTAATAGAAACTGATCTTAGATTCTGCAATTAAATCGGTACACACTGTGAGTAACTCCTGAGATTATTCCAGTATTTTTTAGACTTTTAATTTGGACTGTCTTTAAATTTGACCGTATAATTAACCAAAACAAAATATAATTAGGACTTTTGCATTTAGAAAATTAACCATTTCTTGTGGTTCTTGCAGCTTTGAATCAATAACTGAATAAATAACATTTCTATAATAGTGAATTTTTTTTTAAACACTGAAGGCTCATGCAGCAATTTCCTTTGTCGTTATTTGTTATCTGAATCCAAGAATCAGTCACTTCATACAGTTTGAATCTAGAGCTGTAGCACGAGGTTGTTAGCATGGGAACCAGACCAATCTGGCAAGATCATAGTTTATTCACTCTGGCAGATGGGTAGATGGCAGATTTCCACCTGACCTGGCCCGTGTTCGACCAGTGACAATCATTTATCCAATACGAGCTGGTTTTGGTTTGATGAATGGCAGCGGGGCATCACCAGTGCAGATATTAAAAGTCACATGTCACACATCTAGCTGCTCTGATTGGTTGCTCCACTGGCTCACAAAACTCAGGTTAATTTGTCAAACTAGGCAATGCTGATCAAAAATATATCGGCTACTTTGTTGCCAATTTCCCAACTCAAATCCTTTCAGAAATATATTCTCTTATACCGCTAAGGTGCCACTTTAAGCCACTAAAAACCAACCACGTTTTTTTTCCAGCTAGCAACTGAGCTAAGTATTTCCATGAAATACATGTGTCACTCAGTGCTACGTTACACATTACCCACTGGACCACAGACACTTAGGATAGTGTCAGCTGGTTTTGTCCCTTTTTAAGATCTGTTTAATTTCAGTTTAAATCTGGTATGTCAGCGTACAATGCTGTGCTTTTAAAACAATCAGTCCAAGAACAAAAAGTTTAAAAAATTATACAAAAAGTTCCAATAACTTTGAAAGTGTAATTGCTAATTCACAATTAATTTGGGGATTTAGTCGCAAAAAGCCAAAACTACCTGTAATAATGGGTTTTTGGGTGACTTTAGCTCTATTAGTTTTGGATATTTTGCAGGACAGTGTGTGCAAAGTAATTGCCATCAAGGGATACAATTATTTCCACTTAATTAAAAAAAAAAGAGAAAAGAAAAAAGATAAGTTGCACTAAATAAAAAGAAAACTAATTATTTCGTTCAAGCAACAGAAGCTACTAGTTTTAGTCAAAATGTTGTTTTCTGCAGAGTTTTAAAACTCTTAAATATGTGACAGGTATTCTGGGAGTGAAAGTACATAACGGCTTCTAAAGAACATCACAGTGTCACCTTCATGATAACAGTCATTTCGGAACAAACTCCCTATTTGAACAAAAAACAAACTATTCACCATAAAAGTGACTTTGCCTCAAAAAAATGGCATCTCTGACCTCACCTGTTGGAGAAGGGGATGTGACGGCAAGCATCATTAAGCTCGGGGATCCTTCGTGCTATTTAGAGGAGCTTGTTAAAGGACCATCACTCAGTGAAGAAAGTGCTGCAATGCAGGAGGAATAATTTGGCTGCGAATATAATTCCCAGACTGCAAGACCAACATTTTGGATAAATTAGCTGCCTAAGCTTCACTGCTTTTGTATGTTGGTAGTGAAGAAGCAGATGGCATATTTTAATGTTTTACCACTGGAGGAGGGTTGTTGATATCTAAATCTAAATAATTATTTCAGATGGGGGTTCTTTTTTTTTTCTCCCTAAGTGAAAATGAAAAGAAGTTAGAAAAAGTCTGCAATTTTTTTTTTTCTTGTTTATTTGAAAACTTCGGTAATCCCACATTGATCATGAGACTAATGAAGATAAAAACAACCCAAAAAAAAATGTTCGTTTTGCACAGTCACCCTCCCAGATGTCCGCGGATGAAGAGAGCAAACGCTGACAACAATAAATTAAACGAGTCCGCCGATGTAGCAGCAACTTTTGGCACAGACATATGCTTGCCCAACAAGGAAAACAGCTTTTCACAGAAGTGGAGGCATATGGCCGGCCCCTGTTTCGACAACAAGATGCCGTGTCACCTTGCTAGCCACCTGTAGCCGGTGACCAGCGGAGAAAGAGAGAGGGGAGGGGGATTTAAGGTGATAGACGCATGCACAGGCCGACATACATATTTGCCTCTGTTTCTATTATCCCAAGGGCCATATGCTTATCCACTGACCTTTGCGGTGTCTGACGGCATGTCACACACTCTGTCACGATGGTCAGGCAAGCGTGAAGAGGAACCAATGGGGGTCAAGAACACAAAAGCTTCTTGAAAAAACATGGCTGCAGCCTCTAAGTCCGACTCCTTTGCTCCCTCTGCCTTTTTTTCCCCCCTCCTCTGCTCTCCTCCATTCCCTCTTTTCATTTCTTTTCTGATGCTGCGCACGTCCCAACAAGCGACAGCGATTTGCATGATGTGATCGGCCTCTGCCTTCCTGCAGCTCTTTAGAAGTGTGTGTGTGCTCGTGCCTGCATGTGGCTGTCTGTATTTGAGTGTGTCAGCGAGTGTTAATGTGTGCGGGCCGACTGCCAGCCAGCTTAAGCTGCATGAGAAGGGTAGAGAAAAAAAGGCTTTGAGCCTGTAGATATCTCGCAGAGCAATCAGGGAAACATGCTCAAATATGTGACAGGCAGAGTGCGTCACTTGGCATGCATCTAATTCTGTCTGAGGTTTGGGTGTCATTGCATCGCCGAGCTGAGGTGAGGTGTTTGTTGGGATGAAACTAGGCCAGGTCGGTTTTGCAGGGGTTGCACACACACACGCACACTTTCATTCTTGACTCATCACGTGAGGAGACAGAGATCTAATCAGCAGCGAGGCTGGTTTCCACTCATGAATGTTAAAGGCATTTTTGCAGATGTCTAAAAGTGTCCAAAAGGAGGGGAAAAAAAATCCACAAACTTTAACAAGCTGCTCTTTAAATTTCACCTTAAGTGTTCTGAGTATGTATGCATAGTGTAGTTATTTCTCTATGATGCTGTTATTGCTGAATTATGGAAGCAAGTGAGCTGAAACGCTTTCCGATTTCTCTCTGGGCATGAAAAATGTAATCACAAGCAAGGCTGCATTTTTTTCTCTTTGGTTTGAGTAAAAAAAACAGTCAGAATCCCAGAAGAGAGACAATTTACTTTTGTGATACATGGCGAATGTGGCATGTTAATAGCACTTCCTGTCTGCCATTACTAGCAAATGTGACAGAATCAAGTGTGGAGGTAATGGAAGCTTTAAAGAAGAGCCAGTCGAACTCTTGCTGCCATTAATTAAACTGCAACAAAAACAACTCCAGAGCTATCGAGCAGGACAGAAAATAACTCTATAGGCGCTGATTTAATCTGTGAACATGCTACCCCTCATTTGCACCAGTGAATGAGCTTCCACATGCTCTCTTTGAAAGCCCCTCCCCCTTATGCACACATTCCTATTGATTAGTATGCACATTGTGTCTCTACTGGGAGCCTTTTTCTAACAGAGAATGACGTGACAACCAGTCAAAGTAATTGCTTGCTCTGCATTTATTATGATCCCTCAAGCCCACAGGGTCTTTTGTTTTAATGTTTTTTTCAGTTGTTGTTGTTGCTTTTAATTCACCGCACTTAACAATTATCTATTCCTCCCCCTGTTCCAATATCTAAGTGAGTCTGTGAGGGGGTACCACCATCGAAGACAGCAGATAAATACATTTCCAGCCTACAACAAGTCGCACCTTGAAGTGAGAATCAGGGCGCGTGTCTTTGTTGATTTGTCACGTTCGGCAGCATAATGAGGGATTCCAGTCACAGGCAGCCGGCTTCTCGCTGCCGCCGGGAGCAGGATGCACTGACTGGGACAAAGAGGGATGGAAGGAGACAGGGAAGGAGAGAGGGAGAGAGCAGGCATGGAGGAATAAGTGGGACAGTTTAGCCAGGCGAGAGGAAGAGAAAAAAAACATTTTGGAATGAGAGGGAGGGTGGAAAAGAGAGAGAGAGAGAGGGAGAGAAAAGGGAATTGGCCAAGGGAAGGAGGATGGAGGACAGAGGAGGGAAAAAGGGAGCACTCACGGGGGCCTCGAGGGGGGGTGTTACGAGGTCAAGGTTCCAGTCTGTGGTGTGAGGTGGCCGCCAGCACGTGGCCGCGGCACGTTGCAGCTCTCCGCCAGGCAGAGCTAACACTCTGTAAAAAGAGACTCAGCAGGAGGAACGAGAAAAAAAAAAGATGGGGATGGAGTGCATCTATTGTTAAAAAAAAAAAAAAAAAAAGAGAGGAGTCCCCAGCGCACTTTCTCTTGCTTTCTTTTTTTTTTTCTGTCACATCCACCAACTGGCACGCGGAAAAGCCAATGGCCGGGGCTCGTCTGCTGGCATCGACGCCTCCTCCGCCTCTAATGGCCACAGTCAAAAGCGAAAAAAAAGGCAGACAGAGGGACCACATGGCGTGAGGACATACAACGGTAGCAAGTAATTAAGAAGATATCACATACATAGTGTTCATTCTGCTAATTGATTCACTGGCTTAATTGACTCCCAATGAATATATAATGACAGCAGCTGTCATAGTTGCAGTTTAAATGAACTGGTGGAGCAGCTTTATCTGGAAGTCAGTATGGATGGTATTATTAAAATACTTTATTGCATCATACACTGGAGTATTGTGACAGCGATGTAAAGCTAATCATGTTTGCTAATGCTGCGTTTTTCCATGGCTGGTGAACAGAGATAGACCGGGAATAATGCGGCGCTCCGTTCATTTTTACACACTTATTGCTTTTCGGTTGTTATTCAGTTTGGCAATCGAGGCCAAATGCTACTAACTGTTCGCCCCTGTTTGGCAGAGCTGAAATGCTTTTTCACTGACTTTTCTATTTGTCCCTCTAATCCCCAATACTGCCCGCTGTCTTTATTGTGCAGCCAAAAATGGCATTTTTTTCCATATTGGGTTGATGTTACTATTGTTACATTGTTGTTAATTTGCTATTTGATTTTTGGATGATCATGATAGAAAAGACCTTTTAAGCATTAAGCCAAAAAACTGCCCATAAAGCTGACTCACATAGACTATAAGAAGGTGAATCTCTACACCCTGTTAGTCAGCCTCAACAAACCCTCGTAGTTGATTTTGAGTCTCCTAAACCTCCCAAAAATGGACCAAAGGTTGTGTCAAGTGGGATTATTCCTTGCTTGGAAAAAAAAAGGAAAAGAGAGCAAAAATGTGAATGTCATTTCAAAAGTAGGTTGAGCAAGTCAAAAATAGCTTCAAAGGCCTCAGACTTGAGAACAAAATCCCAAGAGTAAGTCTTCTGAGGTAGGAAAAGAAAAAAATTCAATAAAGGTTTTCGCACGTTAAACATACTTGATGCTTGCTTGGCAGCATTTCATTCATGTAGTGTGTAAGTACACAGCAAGTGACTACAGTGACTGAAAAAGATCACCATCAACAACTTGTAAGCCAAAAAGTATCCAAATTATTGCCCAAATCTGTATTAGAAACCCTCGATATGCAGATTGGATTTGTATTAAAGTTATTGTTTCCTCATATCCTTGGAGTTTAAGCCAAATAAGCAAGTATTTATTTGTTGAAGTGGAAGCTACTAAAGGAAATGTTGGAAAGAAAATAATAAATCTTGGTTAAAATATTATTTATGTAGAAAATTTTAAATGCAATCACCTTTGTTTTTCCTGTATGTATATATATCAATTATGTATCAATTTAAAGTGCAATTATATTCTTTAAAAAGGACATAAATAAAACTGAAACTTACAATCCGAGAAATGTGCAAAATTAACATTATAAAAGCATGTAGCCAATGTTAGCTGGCTAACTACACTTTTTACAGCGTGTGCATCTTGCTTCGTTGTGCTCAGAGAGGTTAGAGGAGGAGTTTCTCAGTGTTTTTCAAGAGGCAAAGCCAAAACTTGCTCATCTAACTAATGTCTTAATAGAGTTTGTTATAAAAATGTGTCCAGATGTTGTCGCTAGAAGTTAACTCTTGTTCTGGATTTTCTGTTATCACAGCATTTTTTGTCATCACCTTTAAGTTATGAAATTGCTTTCAGATAACAAAATGGTTATTAGCTAAGAAGCAAAATTGTCTAATTTAATGGGCACAGGATCACCATCTGCAATGTCCTGTCTATTTTCTCTTTTTTCTATTGAGTGCTGCCTGCACAGAGCACTGTATATACACAATTTGCAGTATCCTTACAAGTGAGTAAGTCCACCTTAAAGAAATCAAATGTCCGGACAGTTTTGGTGTCAGTATTGACACTCTTTTTTGTCATAACCAATCTGCATCAGTTTCTCAGTTACACCCCACACGATTCATCACAGGCTGCTGCTCCTGCTGCAAGTTCGGACAGCAGCGCGTCTGTGGCTCGGAGAGGAGTTGGCTACCAGCTGCCCTCCATCAGAGCAGGGAAAAGGGCAAAGTAGAGCGCTGCCATCCCTGCCCATCCGCTCAACCACCTGTTTGACATTCTGCCCTCTGGATAAGGGTTCCAGTGCAGCAGCGCCTGTGATGCTCCCCTGAGCAGGGATAAAAAATAAATAAAAAATAAAAAACACTGTAGTAGCTATGGCACAGTGAGTATTCTCAATGAAGGACATTATGGAAGATATTACCAGTGGATGTTTGCTTTCACAAGAAATCATTTTAATCCATCTGTTTACTCAGTTCTACTTCAAATGGAGGTCAAAACATAGAAAACTAATATGTATTTTGTCAGAAAAACAAATTTATACAGAGGGTAATTAAAATCTAATACACATTTCTCCTTGTTTTCATTTTTAATGGTTCAGAGGAATATTTGTAAGGTAATTTAAATTATTCTGAACTCAGGATCTTATCCTATTAAAGGGTAAATAAGTAATAAATAATAAATGAAGTTATAATTACCTGATTTGATCTTATATTTAGTGAGGTTTTTTTCTTTAATAGTCATCAAAAGCCTGTTACTGTTGGTAGTGGAGGCTTCCTGCGCTGAATTCTCAGTTCCTACCAAAGGTGATGCATTCATTGAAAATTACTGTATGTGTTTAACCCTTTTTTTCAAAGAAATCTTAGCAACAGCAGGTGAAGGATGAGCCCTCTCCAAAACATCAGCCTTAACGAGAATAAATAAATTACTGAAATTAATTTTTCAATCTCACCGTAGAAACAGGGGACTCGAGATTGTGGTTTCATGCTCATTAGAGCCCGACCCAATCGTAAAGTTCACTGAGCTGGTAATGCACTCTTTTGATCAGACATTTACAGTGGTGCATTTGGCTCCGGTTACGCCACGATCCAAACGAGTCAGCAGTATCGGCGCTATCTGCATCGTCCACCTGCTCCAGCCTGAGTGTCTGCGGGCCCCATTGTTCCGTTTGGTCAGCTTCTTCTTCTGAAGTGGTCGACGCCGCCTGCAACTCCTTTTGTGTTTAAAAGCTTTATGCTTTTATTGCTTCATGGGCCGACTGACGCCGACTTCAACCACATGGCCGTTGCGAGTGAATACATTCATTGTAAATAATCTGCATCTCGCAAAAAGTGTATTCAAGTGTATTAGAAATGTGTTTCTAACAAGAAATAAAGCAGCAGAACTTTAAGAGTTTGAGGTCTTGAACTCAAAGGAGCACGTATTTACTTTTAGTTTTATTAGAGGTGTAATTTAAGCCCCCAAATGTGCACACACACACACACACACACATCCTGTTTTGACAAGGACACATACGTCTAAAACAAGAGATGAGATTGCCTCCTCCCCTGCACGATCTGTCTTGGAACACTTCCTTGCTTTACCTGCAGGTACTTAATGCCTTCTTTAACAAAAGGCCTTTGAGCTTTGAATGGCCTCTAATGGTTTTCTGTATATAATCTCTCTCTCGCTTAATGAATGGGAATCAACAACCCTCTGCCTGTAGACAATCCCTCGGTTCTCACCTTCAGGAAGTGATGACAGGCTGTTATGGCGCCGGGTTGCTTTCTGACAGCAGCTCCTCTTGATTACACCTACAGTTTTTTTAACAAAATAAAACCCCTGGAGGAGTTAAGAGTTGCACGTCTCCTTCAATTAGCACTTTTCTCTTCCTTTCTTTCCTTGCTGCTCTTTTTTTTCAGAAAAAGGTCAATTTAATACTTTTTTTTCTGTCTTCGTGATGATGATTCAGTGGAGACAATACAGGGTGACTAGTGTAACATTAAAAACTGCAGACAAGTAGCCCATCATTAGGCAGAAATGAGTCAATAAAATGCACTCTTCCTTTTAGAAAGGGATCAAAACCTCTGATTAATCAGACTTAACTATTTTTGACTACAGCTATGATTTTGGACCTGGAAACTGCAATTGTGTGTGGTAATTAACATTCAAAGCTCTTCAGATCATATTATTAAGCTGTTTATGTAACAAGGGCCACTCAGATTGTATTATTCAGGGATGAAAAAGATCCAAAATGTAGCTGCTAAATAAGACAGCAGCTTACTCCTCCAAGGTGTAATCATTGCCTTTGTGAGCATGATCAATCAAATGCTTTGTAGTGATTTTTTTTGTTCTCCAGTAATCCATCGTGCATCATGTAAAAATAAGTACAATTCTGCATAACTCTCCTTGTCTTTCACCATTGTAATTATGAGTGCTGCGTGCAATTACAGTAATCATCATAGTTTGTTAGTTTCTTCTCAAGTCGAACTTATAAATGCACAATCTACTGAAATCCAAACATTAAAACAAAGATGCACATTCTAGAAGAATAAAGAGTAACAAAACCTAAACACACTCACACACACAAAAAGAAGTTATTTTTAACTTCTGTTATAGACACTGTGAGTCTGCTTTGTTCAAACAAAAAGGATCTAAGGGGTTGAAAGGGGGGAAGATGAGAAATAATGAAGAAGTGAGGAAGTGTGTGGAAGGGAAAGATGGTGCTCTCAAAAAAGAGGGTTGTTTTTTTAGTTTACTAACAGACACAAGTAAGAGAGTAAAATTAAATAAGTAAAACTGAACATTTCTTCTTTCTTAAATTGTCCCGAAACAACTAAATCTTTGCAATTAAATTTACTAAGCTTTGTACTAACATTACCCATAATGTTTCCAATATGGATCAAATTAAGGGAAATCTTTTTATTGTTTTTAGATTTTTATGTAAGATAATAATGTGGTTTTTTTTATTTGTTGCCTTTTTAAGTGAAAAAGGAGGTTGACCAAAATGATTAAACGTAAAATGAATGAAACTTTGTCCTGACATTGTCTTGTCTTGTCTCTGAACATTTCTTAGTCAACCACATAAATTCTATAAGGATTTTATAGTTTAGCAATGAAAATATCTAAATCCCATGATTCCTCTTCCATTTAACAAACTACATTTTTTGTGTTTATTGCTTCGATTGTCTTAATTGAGAGCCTTCTAGTGGCAAAAAAAGTGCATTTCAGGTATTTTAAAACTCCCACTGTCCAATCTTTGCACTTCTCAACACATTTCTTCCTAGATTCATAACCCAGATGTGAAGATATGAGTCCAAAGTGCAAGAATCCACTTTCTCAGACTATGGATATCACGAGGGTCCATTGTGGATACAAATACATAAATCTGCATACCATACGAGACAAAAACTTCAGATCTTGCATGAGAATCTTCGCTTTTAAGTTTCTTTTGTAACGCAATAATCCAATAAAAGCTTTCTGCAGTTCCATGTGCACATTGCAAACATTTCAATTTTTAATAATTATTTTACATCTTTTTAAATATGCAGCTGTCTCACATTGTTCTGAGGACAGGCCCAAACTTTAAACTACTGTCAAACTCCTGCAGAGGTCAAACTGGTAGCAAAAGATGAATTTTTGATGACTGATCAAACCTGACAGAGGCATTTAAATTTTACAAGTAGGGTTAAACTATTTCCATATCTAATTAGGTGGGTTGAATGTTCTGTTCTTCGCAGAAATCACATAAATTATTACATATTTCAAAAAAAACTTTTTGCAAGGGGGTGAAGGTTATACTCGTGAATGATTTTATTCAGTTTTTGTAGATATTTCTTTGCTCATATCACTTTCATTTTAAAATATCCCTGAAGAACCCTGCATTGCGTGATGTATTAAAAAGTATTCTCCTTTATAAAGTCATGAGAAAGTATTTTACCAAAATCCTTCATCAAAACTACATTTCATATCCTCCAAACTGGTGGGGGGATTAAATGTCCTCATTTCTTTTCTGCTCTCGCAGCCATTGAAAGTCGATCTGGATAAAAGTGTCAGCCAAATGTCTAAATGTAATATTAATGTGTTCTTTTTCTCCTTTAAAAAAAAAAGGGCAAAAAAACTACAGATGAGCCCTGCAGATCCAAGCTATCATCATAATTATTTAAGTAGTATTCTTTAATTGGTAAATGAAGTTGGTTGAAATGACAGCCGAGTAAATGGTGATTGGAGTTTAATCATTCTCATCAATCAAGCGAGTCAATCATTTAATTCAGCCTTAAACTCAGCTGTATAGAGGATTAATGCAGAGAGATGGGTGAGGACATTGGGATTCAGTGCATGGGTCTCACATAGCTGGCTGGAACTCGGGGCATGGTTCAACAGACGAACGCATATGTCATGTCACGAGTCCATTTGCTGTGCAGCCTTGGAAAGGCTATAAAAATAACCTTTAAGGAAAGAAATTTTAGAGCAATCAGAGTCAAAACAGAGAAAAAGAAAAACCTTTTTTATACTAAGTCTGTCAGAAGTGTCATTATAAAGATGAGAGTTTAATGTCAACCACAGGATGGTTTTAGCTTTACATCCAACAAAACACACAGGTTGAATTTGCAACTGGATGCATTTCAAATAAACACACGTTGCCTCAGTTATCAAAAAAAATGCTGCAGGGATTCAGCTTTTTTATTTTAAATCAACATAATGAGAACATGTTTTAATTAAGGTATCTGGTAAGTCCTAGAAATTGATATTGGTGGTGAATTTATCAGTAAAACTGACAAATTAAGTCAGCTGTTTTTCCATAATATCTGCTTTTTCATTACAGTTTTCATTCATAGCTGTAACTTCATTCTAAACTAAAGTATGTATGTTTAGGCAGTCCCACCACTTGGTTAAGTTACTGTAGAAATGAATAAATAGTTCAAGTTTAATCATTTTGAATGAAATATTTGGATTTTTTGTAAGAAAAC
>JAPZDZ010000017.1:9790364-9804041 GCA_029783805.1 Acanthurus tennentii | reverse complement strand
TTAAAAACTCCTGTGATTAAACTGGCTTTCTCTATTAATTACAATGACCCTCTCTTACAAACACATTATTAAAATATGGGAAGAAACTCGCTAAACAATTCATAATGCAACACTTTCTGTGGAAGCTGCGACTGGTGTGAACATGCTCACTTTCCCTGATGCTGATGGGAAAAATCAAGGCAGCACAATGATGCTGCAGCCTCTGATTTGATGTTATGCAAAAGATGCATTTTAAAATTTTAAATGGGCTAAATTTTATTTGTATAATGAAAGTGACCGGGCTTTGATTGGATTCCAGTTCTGTGCAACATTTGCGTCATAGCAAATGTTTTCCAATATTTAAATAATCTGTTTGTATCCCAACAATTATTTCAAGACGGGTTTTAGAGTCTGAGAGTCAAAAAGAAAACACAGTGCAGTAAATTTAGTTACCAGTATCTTAGTAAGTGGATGAAAGAACTTTCAAAACTACCTCACAGAATAATGTGCTTTTATCACAATGAACAAATACACGGGACCATTGTATGTTTCTGGTGTCTTAAGCAGGCTTATATCATTAGCAATTACTCATCTATGCCTCTGCATAGATGAATCATCTCCGGATCAATATCTGAGGTTGACTTCAAACACAAACCTATGTGGACTGAGTGCTCATTTCCAAGCAACACACATGCAATCACACCACTAAGCAGACTCACTTCTAAGCCGCGTCTGTGATATTTAAAGCATCCCTGTGCTCATTTGTTGGAAGGTTACCGCTGTGACCTTGTCACTAATTCAATCTCAGACGACTATCATATTTCAATCACCGTGTATCGGCAGACGGGGGATAATGAGCAGTGGTAACTGGATTAGTGTTGATACACTGATGTGAGAGATTGGACATGTGGCAGACCAGCAAAGGCATCCATATTGTTTATGAGAGTGGAGTATGCAGCAACATGATCTATGCTATGCTTTGTTTTTCAAGAGTGGAAAGTCTAATTGAAAGTTATTCAATGTAACCCTATTCGATATAGGCAAATACTTCAATTGCCTCAGTGTTTAGACACAGTGATACTCAGTTTACATTTTTTGAATATTAACATACTAAGAAAACATAGACGCTGTATTGTTTCTGTACCTCACTGTCCATTCAGTTTAATGTGGATTTTAATGAGAAAAATATGCTACAAGTGGAGTTTAGAGATGTGTTCTTTAGATGTTCTTCAGATGTTTTCTTTACTAACTATTCTTAGTTTTGTGACATTTCTAATTTGAGGGTCTTCCTGTTTGTTTGGACCTCAGGAACTACAATCATGAACTACATTTCCCACGAGAGGCACAGACACACTTTCTTTGACATCATAACACTGTAAAATTTTACACGTTAATATTAAAAACCAGCAAGATTTTCTTATGATCCAGAGTGAAAGTAACAATATTTGAGTATTTTTACTTAAATGCACCTTGTGGGGTTTGTGTGATTACCTCCAAGCACTCTGAAGCTTCTCAAACACCAGAATATTATTTCGGTTTCATATTATTTTTGTGAAATAAAAGGTCGAAGACTTGTTTTTTATATTCATAATAAATAAAAATGTTGTGTCAGTAGTAGAAGACAAACAGAAGACAAACACATTTGTTTGATTGGAAGTAAACACACCCGGCATTTTGGTGAGAAACAATAAATGTAACTGTTTGCAAGTAAACTTCATTATCTTTTAGTATCTAGTTGCATTTATTACTTAAAACTTAACAGCCTGAACAAATTAAGAAAATACAGCTAAGACTTAATTGCCAAGCTCCTAAATGCTCTGGCATTCACTTTTTATCAAAATTGGCCCCCAGAAACAAAGAACAGGTGACTGAAAACTTGCTTTCTTACAATAGTTGCATTTGACATTAAGCCTGCAGAAATAACAGAAGAATATTTTGTGTAAATACAATTTTCTCTTTTTCAGATGAGTAAATATAGCTGGGATTAGACTTTTACTTTGTATCTCATAAAGACATTAAACTGAGTCTTTGCTGAGAGGCAACTAATCATTAAGTTTACTACCTTCATGAATATTGAGAGTGTTATTTGATATTCATCGTAGTAGTTTGTAAATTGATATACCACCGACTCTGTTTTTGTTGCCTTAAATGAACTGGTGTGTTTTTTTTTTCTATTTTAGCTCCACTCACTTTTGTTGTTCTTGTTAAAATAATTGCTATCTTGTAAATAAATAATGAACCACAAAGGCATAGGGACCAAAAAAAAAAAAAATTATTCACAAATACAAACAGCGGCACGTCTCAAAAGACGCTGCGAGGCAAGAATTAACGAGATCTATATCTCGCAATGTGGTCAAAGCACAAAGTGCCCGCTGTAAAGATGGAATGAGAGACAGGACGACAGATATAGAAAACAGCGTTTGAATGGAAATGTGAATAAAATCTGTAATAGAAAAACAAACAAAAGCAAATCAGGAGCTTCTTGTAATGACGTATCTTTCCTGGGACGTCAAAGTAATTAACTGTGATCAACATCAAAGCTAAAAAAAAAAAAGGAGAGACTAGAAAAAAACAAGTTTGTCACGTCAAGCCTGCTGTTTAATTCAGCCACACCGTTTTCTGAGGAGTTCAGAGAGAAGAAAATCTTTCAACATATCAGTAGATCCTAATCACACAGGGTGTTTTTTTTCTTTTTTCTCTGTTCTTTATATCAGAGAAAAACTGTTTTTATATACTCCTCCATTTAAATCAAAAGCCCCACAGATCTGATGCAGCTACATTTAAAGCAATGTGTTTTAAAATATTCCATGTGGGGATCCGATGAGCAGCATGATTGAAGGTGGGATCTTGTTATTGCACACGCAGTGAAAAGGGACACATAAAATATGCATGAGTTATAATTTGAAGTGCAACGTACATCTGTGCATGCACTGCTTTAAAAGTGCAGAGAGAGAAGGGATTTAGTAAGTTATTTTCTTCTTCTCTGTGTCCTTATTTCTGCCTCCACAAGGAAAGACACACCTCAGAGGCATCGCTCCCTTTTCCCACTTTGGAAGTCTGGAACAAGGAGGACGGGTCTCACACATACAGTCATGCTAATAGAGATGTGGTTAAGTGCTATGGAAAAGCAGGGCTTAGAGCGCTCTGCACACTCAGAAGGCCCCTCTCCATAGCTAGCTGCTCTTTGAAGGCTTATGGGCTAAAGTGGCAGTGAGGGGCTGGTGATGCCAAGGCAATCATCTTTCTGAGTTGCACTCCTGCAGGGAACACGGGGCGCTATCAAGGAAGGGAGGGAGGGCAGGAACGACAGGAGGTCACTGACTGCTTCACGGCACACACACACACACACTCACACACACATACGAGGACGGGTGGATATGCCGCAGAATGGGATTTCAGTCACACAAACATTTCTCTGAAGGTGCTAAAAGCTGAAATCTTGTCAGCACTTGTGTTCGTTCGCCCCGTTCCATCTCGTCCGTTGTGTCTCACACTTACAAGTGCGAAGAATGAACTCACCGTCCTGTGAGTGGCCTTGTGGCCATTGTGAGCGCTGTATTGAATTTAGTCTATTGTGCTAATTCCTGCGTCATGATAAATCTGAACTCGGACTACTTGTCTGATTTTTCTGAGCTTTCCTCATACCATTTTTTTTTTATGTCTTCTTTGTAAATGAAATTGTAATTTCAAAAGCAGCATCAGCAAAAATGTAAAATACATTAACAATATTGTGTCACTTAAGCATTATTGTAGGTAGATTGTGGAATTCTTCCAATGTCACTGTTTTGAGTCCTGCAGTGTATTCATTTTCTCCATTTTTCATTGCAAAAATATACGTATGTGTACATAAATAATAACAGTTTCTGCAAATTAAGCCTTTTGTCTAGTTTTCTTCACTTTCTTAACTGGCAAATATGCAGAAAAAGTATCCGAATTGTAACTTTTCCCATAAAGGTGCCAAATTATGGAAGTGACCATTAGTCATTGTTATTAGACAAAATAAAATAAATACACCCTTTTTCTCATTTTGCCATGTAAGATTGTAATAAAAGATGCATTTTGTTATCCCTTTGTGCTACTATGAGAAACACAAATATGTAAATAGCTTTATAATTGATACATCTGTAAAAATAAAACTTTTTAAAAATAGATTTAAGTGTGAAGGATGAGTTGAGACGCCTGATGAAAAACCTGCCTCGTGTTCCAGCCGCAGGTAGTTGTGTATCTGTGGCTTGATGGCAGCAGAGTAAACAAGCTGTAGCTGAGGCTGGTTATTGTCTTTTAATATCCTTGTGCTTCGTGCAGCCACCTCACTCATATCACCAATGCTCCTTAAATGGGTAACAGTGATGTTCAGGGCGGTTTTAATCACCTGCTGCAGAGGCTTCCCGCCCTGGGCCATGTGTATCTCATGCCAATGGGGGATATTTACTGTTTCCTGTATTTTCTGTTTTTCATTCACTTTTAAACGTATTTATTTTTGTGTTTCTTGTCGCTGATTGTGCAGAAATAAATCTCAATAATCAGCACCAGATTGAAGGTGTTAAGTATGGTGGTTGTTTATTGGTTTATTGGGAGATTAATGGTCCTTCTGATTTGTCAGGTGTCCTTAGTTGACCCCTTTTGTCGCTGAAATTAAGAAAAGGAAACTAGTTCATGCACCTTATGTCACACATGCAGTATATTACAAGAAAAAGGATTCAGCTTCATACTTAAAAAGTTATTCCCTGTTTTATTTCATATCCTATGTAATAACTCAATAGAAACTGTCAAGCAGGAGTCTGGTTACAGTAAAAGAAAAGTGAATTTTTCAAGTTTTACACAATTCCTGCCTTGATCTATTGGTTCAAAGCCAACCGCGGTTTCTCATTGCATGCCATCTACTTCAGCCTCGCCAGCTGAGCCTGGATTGACTTGTACATTACGTCTGATTCAGGCTTGACATCGCTTCCCCCCCGACTTCTGAATGCAGGAGCTGACTACAGGCTCTTTTGACTCACATATTCAAAAATGTCAGCGACGTGGCAGGAACAGAGCGGAACACAATGGCTGCCAGAACGCGGAAGTCGTGATGAAAATTGGCTGCAGGCTTCGCTTAAGGAAAGAAAAGCAGAGCTGCAACTTGTTACATATCAAAACTCCGCTCTCATGCTATCAGTATAAATTACTGTAAAGTCATGGCGCTGGGCAAATGAAGCGAGGCTAATTCTGGTCCCCTGTTTTGTTTTGTTTGCTGAGTCATTTTGTCATTTGAGTATGTTTTTGAGCTACAAGAGCTGGTTTGAAAGTCCCTTGTGGTTATGTGCTTATGTAAAACTAAGCATTAGTGTGTTGCAGTGAAAATATTAATAACTGCCTAAAGATGCTGCTATTTTCTGTGGTTAACAAACTTGGAAAAAGGCTAAAAAGTGCCTATTTAAATAATTAATGATACAGATGAAATAAAACAATGCGTACAATGAGAGAGCAGAAAAAAGTGCAGCAGTATTTTTTAAAGTTATGCATTTTGAAACCAGATACAAAAGAGGTGTGAAACCTTGGGAATATTTAAAGTGCAGGCAACACAAATTAGTTAATGCTTTTCCCCTGTTAAAAGAGGTTCAAGGAGAGAAATGTGGAGAAAAAAAAAACACATCCTCTCTTGCTTGTAATATTAAATGCTTCTGAAACTGTCTGAATTTTTATCCTAGTCTTATACTACAAAAAACTCTCCTGAGAAGGCTTAACTATCCTTAAAAAAAGACACAACGCAATGAAGCTCATCAGTTGCGAAAGAGCCACCGAGGGGACGCTGCGGAAAAAAAAAGTGTTTTTCGACTTATTCTTAAACGAAGTGCCGGGCTCAGAAAGTCAGAGTTGAGAGGAAGAAAAGCCCGAACACAAAGAACACCACGGATGCACCACATACCGACAACATTTGGGGCTCTGTCAGAGATCCAGACTGATTATGTGCCTGGAAATTTTGATTGAAAGCGTATGCAAATGCACTCCCTTATTTGCATCATTCTCTCTCGCAGTGATGATGCAGACATTGTTATCAGTTTGAGCTCATGTAAAGAGCTTATAAAGAAAGCAGGCGGAGAGCTGCTCTGAGGCACTTTGGATCAATTCACAGAGTGGTAAATGTAAATCCTCAGATTTGACTTGTTTGTTTTATCATGGCTGGTTTTTCAGAAGTCATTTCGAAATGTACACACTCAAAAAAATGAGACCTTAAAGTTCCAGTCTCACTTGAGATGATTGACAGTCGTAATAAATGACATCATATGGTTTGGGAGAAAACTGGGCGCTGATCTCAGACCGACACTCCCACTCACAATATGCTGCACAAATGTTCTGTGCTTGGCCTCCTAAAATAGCAAATAGCATAAATGGCCAAAGTTTGGGAAAAAAAATAATATAATTAAGTCTGAAAACATATTAGTTTGTCTGAAATTAATTAAAAGGCAAGATTTTACATCTAAAAAGAGCACATATACAAAACAGAAGCTGCATCACTTTAAACTCAGTTGTATTTAACACTGATTTCCTGTCGTTGCCTAAAAGCACCATGTTTTGTTCAGTCAGTGTATTTTTGATAAATGATTGCAGTTAGAAACAAATTTGGCTTTTCATTCCTGAAAAAAGGCCCAGTCATAGAAAGAACTGTGTTTTGCCAGTTAAATTCTTTAAATGTTAAACAAATGAAAATGTTTGGTTTGCATTAGCAGATTCCTAAAAAGGGCAAGTGCACGATTTTTATCTGTTTTGAGGTCTTGGAGAGTACCACTGCATATGTGGACGGAAAACATTATATAAAGCCTTTTGTGGCTCCAGAGGGAGCTGTGAAAGTCTGATGAATTGCCTTATGTGATGTGCTCTTCAACCCCAGCAAACACTGACTCAAAGGACAGGTTTGGAAATGAAAGAGAAATCTGGGGTCTCAAGTCAGAAAGAAATGAGCTTCTCAAACCCCCTTAACTCTCCTTGATGCCAGTGAATCAAGAGTACATTAGCTGCTACTAGCATAAAGACACTTTGTGGGTGATGGATGTGAAGGCTAATTAGAGACTATATGGCACCAATTTATTATCTTCCTTTAGCTTTTTTATCACAAATAAATATGAGGGTTTTTTGAAGAATATGCATTGAATGACTATTATAAAAAAAAACATTTTTTATAAAGACAGCTCTCTTATTATTTCAGTCCATTTACTGGGAGCCTGTTTTTTTTTTTTCATTTCAAAAGATAAAATGCAGGTTATGTTATGAAACAATTATATACTACAGTTACATGAATGCAGGCAGGAGTCGAGGAGGCCGAGGCGCACCAGGCTTTATAGAAAACCATCAATTGAATTAAAGTGTGATGCAGCCTTGCAGCAGAGAAAGAGAGAGAGAGAGAGAGAGTGTAAGAAAGAGAGAGAGATCATGTGGAGCATGATAATATGGACAGAACTGTCGCGTGATATAAAAACTTTCTTTGATCATGAAACCTAATGTTACTACATTCGGAGGCTTATCAGTGGAGTGTAAACCGCAGGCCGGCGTGTCTGTTAACAGTGAGAAACAGAGATGTTTCATGTAACACACATCTCTCTATTCTCACTGTGCTGCACTATTTTTTTTTCTGTATTAACAGGTTGAAGGTCAAATCTCTTGCCGGAGTCTAAGTCTCTTTTCATCTCTCTGAAGTTCTCATGCATTAGTTATGTCTTGTTGATTATGTAGTTGCTATATGTTGTGTAACTGATGTATACATATGCACAAATTTGCAGTATTAAATGCCCTGAAATTGCTGTCGATAGTTATTAGTACAAGCAAAGTTATCACAGCCTTTTAAATTAATAGAAAAACATGATTTTCACACCTGATCTTGAAACCATCACGTTACAGATAAACCTGTTTGACTCTGAAATGTTCAAAAAAGTTGTTTTGTGAGCGTTTGACAGCTTTCACAGACTTTTGTTGCCCCTGATCCAACTTTTTTAAAGTGTATTGCTGTAACTTCTATTCAAAATAAGTCTATATTTACAAAACCTAATAAAGGTAATGAGCTATAGTACTAAAAACAGTACAGGCTAATATATTTAAAGAGTATTTATCCAAAATTATAAGGACATCATCACATTGTCTCATGTTTTACACAGCATCCCAACTTTTTGGGAATCACTGTCGTATTATATCCTTGTCGAAGTTGTACAGTACAAGTTCATTTGCAGGTCAGACACACGCCTGCAGCCAACAAACTTACAACAGATACTCGCTCACAGCATGTGCTGTGTGCCTTCTCAGTAACCCCCCACCCCCTCCCTCCCCAAAAAAAAAAAAAAATGAAGTTGTGTTCTATCAGGTTGAGCTGATCTGGGGAATACATATTCAGAGAAATTACATATTCCACCAGCGACGCCGTCTTGATTTCCTCTGGGTCTTAAAAAAACAAGAGTACGATGGAACCGAGGGAGGTGGGAGTTGTGGGGAAAATTAAATTATGCCTAATTACCAGAGCAGTCGATAGCAAATTGAGTTGATATGCATCCTTCATGACTTAACTAGATATCAGATAGTACGGGTAAGCAATGCATTGTAACATGAGTTGATGGGTAAAAGCGATACAGAGGCACTTTTGATGGCAGGAGTTAAGGGAGTGTGTCCTGAATTATCTGATCCGTCGGGGTCGGGGCTGTTCTAGTTTGGCAGTTTTCCCAAACCTGGAATTGAGGAGACACAGGGGGGAAGGTTGTTGTTATTGTCAGGGGCGCCATACCTTGTTGAATCTGTCATGAAGCCAAAATGCATCAAGAGTACAAGCCGGGACGTCATTCTGAATGTCACTTTTAATTGAAAAATAAATAAGAAGTGGCGTGGCCCTCGGCTACAATTCAAGCAAATCATCTCTGGGGTATCGTCTACGGTACGGTGTCGAAATTAGCATTCGTCAAATCAGCCGGGGAAAACCCTGAATGGGTTTGGGTGATGGGTACTTCCAGTATCACTCCACCGCAAGTGCCAGACCCTGAAGTAAACACTGTCCTGCCCTTAAAAGAGACGAGTGAAGCTATCGGACCTTAGTGTTTGCGTTGCGACAGCTGATGTTGGACCGGCTGAAGTCACACCGTGGGTTATACGCCCTAGTAATCAGAGCCAGCACCCTATAAACAGAGGTCATGGTTTTTATGCCTGCAAAGAGCAATGAGCTCATCCTTGTTAAAATGCCCCAAAACGAAACACTGACACCCTGCCTTGTGGTTGACCCTGCACCCTGACGCCCATGGTGCAGCGTCGTGTGTGTGTTTGCACATCACTTCATAACAGAATGAGAAAGTACATTTGTATTTATAACCTCTACAGCTGTACCTTTGAGATGACTGACCTTTTGGTTGCATTGAGGGGTTTTATTTGGGTTTAGAACAATCATAACCAGGTTGCAAGAGAACTCTTATGGGAGTGTTTCGAAAATTTTAACAGCAAAACACAGAAATTCATTTTAAAAAGGTAAATATATAGCAAACACACCTTGAGAACAGTCTGTCCTTGCTGCAGAGAAATAATGCCATGTGTTTACATCTCACCAACACCTCCTGCTCCTCTGAATTTCCCTCCTGCCTCCCCTTTTTCTGTCCTAAAGAGGCAGATGATTGTTCCTCCATTTTTCCTCTCGCTACAAGGCAAATATTATCCCATGCTACATCACAGCCGTAGCAACAAAGATCAATATACCATGGGAGAACATAATGAATTTTCAGCGGCTGGGGGGGGCAGTTATATGGGCTTGTAAAATACAAAGAAGCACAGATTAAGTTACTTGTTTAACACACATTTAAAAAGGAAGCCAAAATAAAAAAAACGACTTTTATTGAGAAGCTAAGCAGTGTTATTTTTATAAAACATTCAATAATATTTGAGTAAGTAGCTGGCAGGTTTATCTTTTGTTCAGAGTGAATTAACTTTATGAAGACTCAGGAAATTATTATCTGTCAGAAATAAAAAAAAACATTTGAAAGCAGTTTTGCAAATGGAAAAGCTGGAAACTTTAGCGGTAGCAATTTAGGCTAAGTAGCAGAGCATCCGCTAATTACAGTGAAGCACTTTGGATAAAAATTCTATATAAATGCAGCCATTTACAGTCCACACAAGCACACAACTGGCTCTTCTGTCCTGCTGTATTTGTTTATTTAGTCATTTTGAACATGAAATCATGTTTATAAATTGCTTTCTGAGAAAAAGAAAAAGGTTCATGTGTGCTAACACTGTTTTTCTCGCTGAAAGCCAACTGTCCTTTGACCCAGAACCAGCTCTGACCAATTAGTTGTACTCCAGCTACACTACATCACAGAGATTGGCAGAAACTCTCAAGCAAACACACCAAGCATAGACGGGCAAGCTCAATTTGTACCCCCTAGCCTGTACCTTAATTCACCCAAAGCCGGATTATAGCTCTGGCTCAGGTGAAATGACCAGGCTGCCCTGACCACTAAATCAAACACTGCCTACACTGTCCAATGCAAATCTCTGCAGACAGAGTTCATACTGGGGAACGGATGAAAAGGGTGACAGAAATGTTCAACTATGGGGGGAAAAAAATGGCATTATATTTACCCAGAGAAAGTATTCATGGCTAATCATAAAATATTCGGGGCATGTTGTAGCTTTAAAGAGAGTTTGACATTGTGAGGATGCCAACTGAATTACATTTAGTAAGTATGCCGGAGTTCTGCGGCCAACAGCACAAGAATGTGGTGGGCTAATGCATTACGGCAACACATTCACTCCCAGGTGTAAATTTGTGTTTGAATGTGTTTGTATAGATATGGCATTTCTACTTTTTTTTTTTATATACCGCTTGTTTACTGAACTACTGCTGCATCCTGGCTCCGTGCCCTGGAGCTCAGTCAAAATATTGCTCAGCTGTGAGAAGTTACAAAGGAAAGTCTTATAACTAGTTTATTCAGACGGTTTATGTTGAACTGTCTGCAGCGCTAATGCATGGTAGATGCGGAGAGAAATTGGACAGAGGTGGGGTGGGGGGGTTGCTGACCACCCTGGTTGATGCCTCTGCGATGCTGTGTTGTCAGATCAGATTTGGGAGAGAGTCTTTTGCTTTATTAGAAAACACAGCCAGCATATTCCAGTTATACGCTCTTAGCTGGATGCATAGAAGCCATTACTGACTTTTAGGTCTTTACATAAGAGAACAAATGAAGAACCTCATAGAGGATTTAAAGTTAATTTTAAAAATGACGACCAATTTAACTGTTACTAAATATAGACAGACACAAGACGGAGACCACTTAATTATAAGATCTAAGCGCAGATATCTGCTTTTGTATTTAAGGCGGTACACATACCATCTTAAATAATTAACTTTAATTTAATTCGGCTTTGAATTATTAACATAAAGCAGTAGTCTTATCTCCTGTTGTTGGACAAGCTGGAGCTTTAGCAGTTTGAATGCATGCTGGGACACGAACAAGAGTCCCTTCACATGCTCTCACACACTCACACACACAAACACACACCTCACCATCAGAGCTGGTCAGTGGCCAAAGGCTGTGGGTGTACACTCTCTCCCCGGTGTGTGATTGTGAATGTATCCAACACTTCCTCCTTGCTGTGAACAAGCATGTGTTTTGGCTTTGTTCTATCTTCATTACATTATTTGTTTCCCTCCTTCTAGCCCATTTGGACTTTTACCAGACACGTGCACAGTTATCATAATATGCACGCAGTAATGCAAAAAATAAACTCTATCGCCCTGTGCACAGTTGTACAAATGTACTTGTTGATACTTTAAAAGCCTTGGCAAATTAAACTAAGCTCTTCATTCTTGAACGTGTGCGTTTTTTTCTGTTGTTGGTTGCTCCGGCACTTAAATGGACTTCAGAAAGCCAAATATTTTGTATAAACAATTTGTTTCAGTGAGATTTTTAATAAAGGTTATTCTCCCAAAAAGCCCTCCTGATGCCAACTCTAATACTGAAAACAAAACTAACATTCTGCATGTAATTTGAGCAATAAAGTCAATTTATGAACTTAGCATACTGCAGTGCAACAAAGATCACATCCTCTTCAGCTGTTATCTGTTGAAAAATACAGTAATTCCTTTAAATGAATTATATTTTGCTTTGGGTTTTTTTTGCTGCACTCTCACAGGTGCAAGCGAGTGTGAACCGTTTCATCTCCCGAGGGTCACCGGCTGAAAACTGCCCGTATGAAATATTCCACGGGGCTGCACACAATACACACAACACAAGCAGCACACAAAAGACACACTTAAGTGTTTCACAAGGTGCTTTAGTCTCTGTCCAAATGCTTTATCTCGCAGGTGGGCACAGGCACAGATAACAAACCAGCAACATATCAAAACAAGGCTATGCCCCGGCGGTTTGTGTTTTCAACACAGGCTTTTTCTTTGAGGCGTCTAAAAGCCAGTGGGCATTATTTTTAATGATTGTTTATTGAGACTAATCTGCCACCTTAATCAAAGGGACCTTTGCAATCTGTGCGTCTGGCACTCTTTTTTTTTTTTTTTCCTGTTTACGCTGCTGGCTGTTTGTGTCGTGCCTAAAAAGCACATATCAGCCAAATGCATTTTCAATCACCCACAGACCGGACGGGGGGATAATCGTGTAGAGCCGAACGATGTATTTGCAAGTCCAAATGTTTTGCACTCACCTTGTCTGAAGGTCACCAAGAGGAGTGAGATAATGGTGCACAATCAGGCAGATAAAGCAAAGACTACATCTGGGGAGTCAAAATGATTCACAGCGGCGACAAACGTTGTGACAGTGCAGGTTTTTCACTTAGATTTGAAGAGACATCACAAAAAAAATGTGAGCTTCTCTTGCTTTGAACAAACAAGTGAAACATAAGGAGAGATATCATTTATTTGTAAGCCTCAGGGTGACTCATGAATACATTGTTGCAGTGCAAGAAGACACAATTTACAGCTTTTTGTAAAAGGCTATTGGTATGCTGCGAAGGTCCGACGCTGGATTGTAGTCTTTCATATGCAGGTTTCATTTACAGTCATTTAAAACCTTAAGAACTGTCAGAAATTTTGAAACTTTGCTTTGAGTTTGCCTCTGGCTGAGGATGTAGAAGCAAAGGAATGCCAATTATTTAAGTATAATGTGTATGTAGCTTCTGTTGAAAGCAATGATTGTCAATACTGCAGTCTATAATTTGGATAAAACCTTATTATTGACACTTTTTAGCGTCTTTGCACTTTTAAACAAACTTTCCCAAAGAAAATCAAATAAACCTGCCACCCTTTGTTTCAAGGTACTAATTAATTATGCATACGCTCAAGAAAACGTGTTAAAGGTTTTTGCATGAGAAGTTTTTTGCATGGAAGCTCCTTGGTCGTCCTTGGTCAAGTCATCCTGTGATGAATCATGCATCGGATCAAAGTGGAGCTGCCGTCCTCGTGGGGGCAAAACACTGTCTGCCACCGTCCTCATTCCACCTGCTGCCCCCGCGTCAGTGGCCACAGGTTGGCTCCTCTCGAAGGATGTCACCACTGCAACTATCCCCTGCAAGACCAAACTCAACAGAAGTGGGCTTTATTTAGTTCTCTCTAACGACAAGTCTCCTCCTCACTCCACTGCCTCCGCAGCTGGTACTTGTTGGCGCCCATCTGTTAAGGGTATTGTTTATGTGGTTGGTGATCCAGAACTCATTACCATCACACCTTCCCCTATACACTATTGTTCTTCC
>JAPZDZ010000017.1:9777842-9787860 GCA_029783805.1 Acanthurus tennentii | reverse complement strand
ATATTTTTGTCAGGCTTAACTGCAGAATACCACATGAGCCCTTTAAAATATTTTTAAGGCAACAGAACTTTATGGCCTCTAAATCTGTGTATGACAAATTGAAAGTCTTACTCAAGCAAAATCTGCCGCAGATGTTTCTCCTCCTCTTAGATTAAAAAGAGCCCAACCATAAATATCTATTAGATTTTTACATTTCCAAGAGACATGTGGAAATAAATCTTCATCAGGCGGGGATGTCCCACCTTCACAGAGGAAGGGGCAACAAATGGAAGTCCTGTTAACTCGAAATTGGCAAAGATCGGCTGCCTAACATGCAGAGCACTTACTCCTAATCCCGCCCTACTGAGCTCAATCTGAAGTCCACCAATTTGCCTAAAAAATTAATTTAAGATTATGCTTTCAAGTGAATTCAGGTAGTTTCTATGAGCAGCTAAAGAACAAGTGTATGATCTAGCAAAGCAATCTAGCAAAATTTCTCTCTCACTTGCAGAAAAGAATTTTTCAGGCAAAGTTAAAAAAGCAGATATATGTACGGTGAATAAAAAGGAAGTATCCATTTCCAGTCAAATAATGTCTGTTGCCACAACGTTTTACCTAAAAAGGTTGCATCTTTAAGTGCTATAAAGAAAAGACGTTAAAAAAACAATATGATTTCCATATTGCAATCTGGATTATTCATTTGGATCAAACAGGGAAAAGACTTGTTTATGGCCTCCAGGCATAAAAATATGAAACACCTACATTTAAAAGTCTATGTGAAACCAATCCTAGCAAAACAATCTTAAATAGTTCTCATTTACCAAGCAAGGAATGCACGAGTGTGAAGTTCAAAGATCACAGGTCAAAAACTCTGCAGTTTTGTCATGTAGACAGGTCAAACTGCAGAGTTTTTGTACATATTCACACTGGCCAGATATACAAACTGATCGTGGAGAAATCCAAATGCAGCAATAAAACGTAAGACTCAGTCAGAGGAGGTAGAGGATAGTAATTCAGTGTTTTTGACTTCTGAAGGGGAGTTACCAGAGAGAATGTACCTTGAGCAAGAGTGCGACAAGGTGAAGCCGTATGAGAAAGCTCCTCTCAGATGTTTTTTGCTGCCAGGAATATGAACATGTTGCTGTAGTGTGCCGAGGAGTCAGGATGCGGAAGATGTGGAAAGGATAATTGCTTTTCCCAGGAGTGCAAAGAAGATGAAGAGCAAGCAAAGTGCCAGCACTGGGAGGGAAAATAAAACGCCATGTAGGAATTGGAAATTAGGAATTGAAAGTAACTTAGATCAGAGCAGAAAGGGGATTCTCATGTGTTGAAGCTGCTCAGAGAATGAGGAGAAATAAAGTTTTTGTACTGATAGCAGCACAAAAGGAACTTGAGCTGAAAAGGGACAAAGCAGAGCATAATATATACATAGACAAGAAATATTTTAGGGCATTTATTGCCATTTAAATCATCAGTTTTGGCAGCAGGTGCAGCCATCACATCAACAGTGAAAAACGTGTCATTTCGCTGTGCCAAACTGAGGTTTAACCCAAATAAAAGGTCAGCAATCTGGCCATTTTTAATGAAAATGTCAGTCTAAATTTTCTTTTAAGTCAAACAAAATGAGTGGTTCATTCATTTAGGTCTTACTAACTAACTTGACGACATCGTTTAGGCCTTTAGAGTGGCAGTTTCACCAATAAATAGTTTCTGTAATGCCAAACTTGTTTCCTGTTGGGTGTACAAGTGCACGTCTGTTTCCTGGTCCGGGCTCACTGACATGATCATGAATTACAAAACAGTAATGCTTTGCTAAGTTAATCAGCGTCAGCCGAGGCTCTACCTGTCAAGAACGCTTTCGGTCCACTCGCGCAGTCATTGGCTAATGGCGTATGACAATCTCAATGAGTTTTCCAACTTAAGATTCGAAACCCAATCAGCACCTCACCTCACCTTCCCCCCCCAATGCTAATTCAAAAAGCCTGAAATCAATTTACAGCACAGAGGCGGTGGGCTCAGGATGGTCCCAGCATTTTCTCCTCACTCATTTCAGCTGGGGCCTCTTGAAGGGGGGGGTGGAAAGCGTAATTCAACTACCACTCTATAAATTCTATTACATGGTGCTGGGTATGGCTTTGAAAGTGCTGTGTCTAATGAAGAGCTCGTAGTACCTGACAGCCTGCCTCGAGTTCCTGCTGCAGCACACCAATAAGAGCAGAGAGTGGTCTTCTGCAAAAGCTAGAGACAGGATCAGTGAGAGACGGATAAATACAAAGTGTTTTGACTCTGTGTGCATGTACTGCAGCTCTAAAAAGTCCCGGCCATGTCACATCTGTGTGCACTCAAAGTCTGCTGGACCTAACAGCTCAATCCCATGTAAGGACTGAAAAAGAAGTGCACTCGCTTCTTTTATTTAACACATGCATCTCTTCTTTAATGTTGCATTGTATTTCTGTATAATTTATGTCATATGCATCTGCTTTCTTGGCTCAAAAAGCGTGTTTTTTTCCTTCAAGGAGAACAGATGACCATATGCTTAAAAAAAAAAAAGTGAAACCATGTAAGTGTCTCTGTGAGGTTCACATGCAGCTAAATGCTAATGAAAACATGCAAAAATGTGAAGAATTATAGGGCTAATATGCTAATGTTTAGCAGATATGTTCATCGTACTCACCTTTTAGCTTTTTAATGTAATTGCCTTCTATGAAACCGCAATCCAAGCACGAGTGGAGGATTAAATTATTATAAACAAGCTATTAGAGATAATCCAAGTTAGCTTGGTTAATGTAGGTCATGTCTCTCTTTTTCACACTCTTTGTTAAACCTTAGCGTCTCTGTTGTAGGTATAAAACAGTTGTAATGATCCTAATTCAATGTTTTCTTCTTAAGTTTTAATTAAGGCCATTCTTACTCACAAAACTACATAACTACACTTTGTAACCCTTCAGTCAATTCAGTGAATTCCCACAGTTGTTGTGGATGTGAGGGGAGGTAACTAACACTGCCTTCCAATCAACAGCTACAATTGAGATGCCCCTGGGCAAAGCTCTCAATCCTCTAATACTCCACTGTAGCTGCTCAGCGGCCAAAAGCAGAGGACTGCTGTTCTGTCGGGAAGCTTATTTTGTGCTGCACAATTCAAAGCAGTGTGGTGCTGAAGGATTTATCTTGCAAAATTCCTGAAAACTAACATAGTTTTAATGATGCATTTTGCAAGTTACATAGTGCGTCACCATCCTGATTGTTGTGATTACAAACAAATCTCCACCAGATCCTCTGAACAGCTTTTTGTGTGTTTTTCTCGATATTGTGCCTGATAAGACCCTGTCCAAGAGGCGTGTGTGTGTGTGTTTCTGCCAAGCTAATAGGTGTGCACATGTAGCATGCCAGTGTTGACGGTCCTGGAAAGCGGAATGAGTGTCAAGGACAAATGCATGGCAGCAGCATGGTCTACGCCCAATCCATTTGCAAGGTTTTATCTCTTGGACATGTCAGGCTTTATTTTAGAGTCCGTGCATGCTGAAAAGACTCGGTACTGGTGAAAAAGGGGGTGTGAGCGTCAGTCGTGTTATACATGACCCCCTCTGGGACGCACAGGTGCATATTACTCTGTGTTCTTTGATGACCTCAGGGTGTCTGTCTTTGACCCCTGCCGGGTTAAGGCCCTTATTCAACCCACCAAGGTGAGGGTTCACTAGGTGGGATAGGTCCCCCTTTACTCTGCTGCAGTGACTTTGATTATGAAAAAGTAGGTGGGCTGCAGCGACTAACCTTTAACCGCTTAGAAGCTGTGGGGCCGGTACAATGATATGTTACAGCACAGTGTGAATTCATTTTCCTCCACCTTTAGTGCTAATAGAATCCAGTAGGGGGCGCACCCTATGTGAGCCAGAAGGAAGATGTGGATATTGTAAACAGGGTTACACTGTATTTAACCATCTTTTTTAAAAAGATGAGCAGTGGTTTTCTTCCAAAAGTGATTCACTTCTGATTTCCCCCTTTTAAACTCAGATTGCACTGGTACTGCAAGTGCATGAATAGACAGGATAAAACTCAGCTTGCTGGGCTGCTAAATGGCCCTGAGTAAGTGATTTCAAAGAGTGAGTTAAGTGCATCGGTGCATTTTGTAGCTCCAAGTTCAAAAGTTGACATATTGAAGTGCAAATGGAGTGTCGTCTTTCCTCCCTTATCTACTTTGTGTTGCTTTCTTTCGTGCTGCCATCTCATGCCTACTTAAGGTGCCAATTGTGTCAACCCAGTTAAAAAAGGGGAAAAACCTGACATTTAAGGATATGAAGACACAATTTTTGTTTAATGCAAAAAGCCAAGAAAAGGGGTGCCTGTAGAGAAGGGATGGTTGTCTGAAATGATAAAAAGTGACACTAAAAGAGCAAAAACAACAATATGACTTCAAGAAATCAATGTGGTTTATTGTCAGGACATTTTCTGCGACTGTGGACAGCCGAAATGAAGACGGACATTTGCATTCAGCTTGTAATGCCAGTGGCACGCAATGTTCAGTGCTCAGGCCTCTAGTGACCGAGTGCATGCAAATGTTACATGCTCCCTTTTCCACGAGGAGTGGGAATGACACATCAGGCGTCCTGCCAAACAAACACACACACATGAACACAGCGCTCCTCACCAGCTAAGGCGATTTGTGCCTCATCATTTTTAAAAAAACATTTTCCATTTTTGTTCAAATGTCTCTATTCATGTGTAAATCAAAATGAATAAAAAAAATGGCTGTTATTGTGTTTTTCCAAAATTTGCTTTTAAACTCAGGACAGAGAGTCTTCGTCCTTTGCAAATCAAACTTAGTTGAGCAAGAAACAAACAAACAAAAAACTGGCCTGACTCTTTTGCTGAATTAATAATGAAACATTTTCTTTCTATCCTCACTGCAAACAGAAAGCACAAAAAACAAGCACGAACAATCAACAATCCATCTCCCTAAATTGCATTACTTTTGCCTTGCTGAATGTTTTGTCTGCAGCATCTCTGGTGCCTGTGTACACAGCATGCGAGCAGAAAATGCATACAATGCACAAGCAAAATATGCAAAAACAAACAAACTAGGGGTGTGTGCACACACACACATAGTCTGACTCAGCTGGTTTTTACTGTGCTGATGGAACACATAAATAACCCCAGAGGATGAGGTCATGCAGGGGTCACATCATTAACCTGCTCGTGTGTGTTTTCAGATCAGCTGCTTTGAAACCTCTCTGGGAATATCAATCACTAAGAGGTGTTGGTGGTAATGTGAGTGCATGTTAGAGTGTAAGAGAGTTAGAGACTGTTTGCCAGCATGGTAGCAAAGAATTAGTCCTTTTAAAATCTGACCGAGCATCACTTCTTTTACATTTTTGTCGAGGAATTGCAGACCTACAACATTTTCAATGCTTATCTGTGCACTGAAATGCTTTCTGTATTATAAATAAACATCTTAAACCGTATCATTTAATTGAGGAACTAGATTTAAAAATAATTCTAAAAAATTGAAATCTTTAAATTTTAAACAGATTTTATTCTCATAGTTTTTAAAACTTGAACACAAACATCAAAAAAACTTTTTTTTAATGATTAAAACATCTGATCACAGATTCCATTTATAGATTCAAAAATATTAAAATTAAAGACTCTTTCCTTTTCAAATATTATTATATGAATAATGCAGGTTATATTATTCTAATTTAGTTTCAAATATTAATCAACAAGACAACAATTTCTTAAAAAAGGGCCAAAGTTATAAATTATTTAAAAACCTGCACTCTCAACTTGTTTCCCCTCAAAAATCCTTCTGTAGTTTTTCTTGTATGAGTGTCTGTATCTAAAAATATTAAAGGGCAGTTCTCCATCCATTCATCTCTGCAATTTTATAAAATCAAGGGGATCACTAGTCAAAGACTGAGGAAGGAATGTCCAACATTAATGCAGCAGCAGCAGAGACATTGTTCTGTTAGTCTCTAGTATGTGTCAGAGATGTTGGATCTTATATTTTCCATTTACATCTTTTGCAAGACTATTCCTTCCTGAACACAACATATTATGCAACTGTTTATCATTAGCTGATGCTCCACATGACCAAAAATGACACTATGCAAAACTGGTTGTCCTTTTGAGGCAACTTGCTGCCCCGGAGTCAAGACATTTGCAATTTTGGATACATTTATAATAAATATTTAAAATTAGACAATTTGATAGGAAGTTTAAATATTATTCACAATTTGGATTTATGTGTTTAAATACTCAAAGTCAGATTGTTTTACCCTGATTTACCCAAAGTTGTGTAAGGACGTCATGTGTTTGCTTTGCACACTATGTGGTTCAAGTATTACACAGTTCAAAACTTAGTCTTTTTTATTTCTCTCTGAAAAACTGCAGTTTGTGTGTTGTATTTTACTGATAAAAGCAAAGTGCTGCTGAACCAATTATGATTCCTCAGTTTCAGAGGTGATATTTGTTTTAAAGTGGCGATACTGTACTTGGCTTTTCTCTGCGGGATCCTGATGGTTTTGATTTGCTCTCCTCTGTGACTTGAGATCACTTCTTCACTTTAGCTCTATTTGACAGCCATAAACTGAGAACATGATGAACTAACACATCAATTCTCCGTCTGAGAAGTTTCATTAGATGATATTTGTGTCGTTTGAAAATGTTACAACATTTCTAAGGAAGTGATTCCAGGTAAGAGAAAGTCAATATTGAACTGCAGCCTCTCTCGCAAACTAGAGAACATCACTCAGGATGCAATCAATTGTGCTTGTAAATATTAAGCGTTACAGTTGTCGTTTGATGCTCTCGTGTAAATCCACTGCAGTGCACACAGAGGTGCCCCTTTTTTATGGAAAAAAAAAAAAACACTCGGGCAGACATAGAAGGTGGCAGAAGCTCATTTGAGTGTGACCAACAGATTTTTTTGGTCATTTTATGACCAGAGGTGCCGGCCCAGCAGGGGTGTACCAAAGGAACGGTCGTGAAAAAGGTTGGATTAGGTGGAAAATGTGGTAAGTCTGGATTTGATCAGAAGCAAAATCAGATCAACTGCTTTTTTCCTAAAAGGCTGGACACATCATGCCAGGAGACACACAGCATTGTGTAAGATAAATCAACTTCTAATCCATATGCGAAGCTTGGGGATTAGAGTTTAAAGGTAGAATGATGCATGAAAACACTGGCATCTAAACAAATTAACGAGCAGAAGCCTCAAAGTCAGATTCTTCTTGGTCTGCTGTTGTCTTTCCATGTGAGCATGAATGGCTGTCAGCCCTGTGATGACCTCTGACCTGTCCATGGTGTATTCTGCCATTTACCCATTGCGAGATGGGATCAGCTCTCGTCCCTCATGACCCTGCAAAGCGGCTATAGATAATGGAGGAAAAATGGATGGCTTCTTAATAATACTCTTAGGGTCAATTTTCAGAAAGATTTTTTTTTTCCTCCCTAAAAAAAGAAGTAGTGACTTTACATGACATTCATTTTCCCCTCACGGCCTGTTTTTATCTGCACTGTGATAAATTAGAAAACCTTTTCAGGGTTAAAAGAGAGGACTATGAAACTGATTGAGCAGCAGGACCACTAGACTAAATAAAACCTCAAAACATGTCTTGAAGAGTAATCAGGGTTCAGTCTTTATGCCAAAGGATGTCACTGTATATTTACTGATGTCTTTACACTGAAAATACATTAAGAGGCTGCGTGGAATATTAGCATCTGGTGGTTGTTTGTAAAAAAAAAAAAAAAAAACAACAACAAACCTGATTGATGTCTGCAAAAGTGAAAAGCATTGAAGTCCCAGCACTGGGAGTTAAGGGAACTTGGTTAATCAAAGATCCTTCATTGGAAAAAAAAAGCATGCAATTGCTCAGCATTTGAACAATGTGCACCATCCTTCACAAATTATAGGCTGCGGACAGAACAACTCCTATACTTTAAAATTGCTGCAAATAAAGACAGAGATTCTTGAAGACAGATGATGTATTATAAAGACAAAATCATTATAAATGGTATTTTAAGCTATTCCTAGGTTAGAGAATGAGTGAGGGTGAGCATTTCTGTAATTCCACGGGTTAATCAAGGTTAATCATCCTTTGTGAGCCACAAAGAAAAGACAAAGCACAGCGCTGAAGACCTGCGTCTAAGCAGAGAACATATCCGAAGAAGCTAAAGCTCAAGCTTATTTTTGGCACAAAAATTGCACTACAACCCCGATTTAATACCGTCACTCCATTCTAGTGTGCTCCACACAAGTGATGTCATGGCATGCTGTGAAATTACCAGGAAATGTGGGAAGGAATCCACTCGCGCTCAATGAAATTACCACTTTGCCAGCACGAGGTCACTGTGCTTGATCTGCAGCAGCAGGAGAAAGAGCCTTTAGTTTTTCAAAGTAACATTTACATTAGTTGTGCTGTTGTTCTCTATGGCATTAACCCTGTGACACTTATGCAAATGGTCCAATCTCCGTCAAAGGACAAATTGAACTTGTCTGATGCAAAAAAGGCCTTGGTGCCTATCAAGTGAGAGCACGAGGTCGTGATCTCATAAAATCCTTGAAAGAGAGAAAAAAGAATAGCCAGAGTCTCTGATCCTCCATAAAACCAACTGACCTCAGCATAAAGAAACAACCTTTATTAATAAAAAACTATATCAATTAAAATAAAAAGTTAAAAATGGGAGTTCATTAAGCTCTTTTAGGGAGTCAGGAAGTCAAAAGGACATGTGCGCAGGCCCTGAATTCACTTTTTAATTGGGATCCTAAAACTGACTTTTGTATATCCCTGTCACTCTTAGCTGCACGCCCTTTAGGTAAAAGCCAAAGTAGTTTAACGTACCTTTAAAAATGACCTGTTATATAACTGTGTTCTCATTTTGCAGCACGAAGCAATCAGCATAGGAAATATGCGAGTATTAAAAAGTTATGATTTCAATACCATGCATGCATAAACTTCCAACACACAGCACGACGGAGTTCTGAGAAGATTAATTTTTGTTTTTCAGAAAAGGTTCTGTTTGCTCTCATCAAAAATTGATCATTGGCAAATAGAAACAATGTACCTCTCCTGTCCACAGTGGTTTTGTTTGACAGAAATGAATGTGTTTGCTGATTTCCTCTAGCATCGCGGTTCAATACTTTGTCTTGAAGATGGATGTAGCTTTTACAAATTGTCAAACGTCCTCAGGTATGCCAGACGGCCGGTTTTGTTTTGTTTTTGTTTTTGTGTTTTTTTTGTATCCCTGATGAAATAAACCAAAAATAAATACTCGCAGACATCCAGCAGTTTCTGAATTACTGAAGTCATGAAGGCTGAGGTGAGCGCAATCATTGCTGCATTGATGGTATCAAATGCTGTCACGCTCTCTGCAGGAAGCTTCCTGCAAGTTTCTGATTTAATGCATTTTCTGCGTCTCACTATTTGGATTTACTCTTTAAAAATAAAGGCCACTTTTAAATAAAATGCATCATCAGTGGCGTTTTAGTAGGTTTGTTGATAAAAATGCATCAGTACAACTTTCCTGTCCATAAATAATGCACCAACCGCTTAAAGCACGGGCCTTTTGTGTAATAGGCGAGCCTCAGACATGTGCGTATGTCACGGGTTGACATTAATAGACACTGTGCACAGTTCATTCATTTACCGAACAGGAGTGGAGCCTGATTCATTAGATTGCATTTTTTCCCGTGTATTTTATGAGATGGCACCAAAGGCGGAGGAAGGTGGCGGGTAAGCTAATGCTGCAATCATTTACCGATCGCCCTGGCCCACCTTGATGTAAGTGCAGCGCCTAATTTCTATTGCCCTTCTGAGGCCATTACTGCTGCTAACCCAATAACGTAATTGACTGTGTGTACTGGGCTTCAGGGAGCGGAGCTAGCTGTTAGCAATTTCCCCTGGTGAAGGTGGATGTGGAGGTGGTGGTGGTGGTGGTAGGTGGCTGCTCACAGTGTATGTGTGTGAGTGTGTGTGTGTGTGTTTGTCTGCAGCGGACTGGATGAAATACCAACACTGTCAACTCCAATTGAACCGGGCCCTTG
>JAPZDZ010000017.1:9753509-9777742 GCA_029783805.1 Acanthurus tennentii | reverse complement strand
TGGGCTTCAGGGAGCGGAGCTAGCTGTTAGCAATTTCCCCTGGTGAAGGTGGATGTGGAGGTGGTGGTGGTGGTGGTGGTAGGTGGCTGCTCACAGTGTATGTGTGTGAGTGTGTGTGTGTGTGTGTGTGTGTGTTTGTCTGCAGCGGACTGGATGAAATACCAACACTGTCAACTCCAATTGAACCGGGCCCTTGAAACAGATTGCGTCCTCATAGCAGCGCTGTTTTGCAGAGCTCATATTGTGGCTGATGGCATTTTTGGCAGGCTGCTGTACAGTCTTGCAGAGATTGTTTTCATTCGCCTCAAATTCATCACACTCCTCCGAGTTTTGCATATTGGCTTTTTTTGGACTCAATCACTTCTGCTTTTTCCCATTACAACCCAGATTAATGACCTCGGACATATATGCTTTTTTTTTTTTTTACTGCACATGCCTCCAAATGCCTTTTTATTTACATTTCCTTGCTTTTCTCATATGATAGTAATGTAATGTGAAACTGAGGGGTAAAAAAAAAAAAAAGCCGTGCGTTTCAGAAGTCAACTTAAAACAACACATGATGGGACAAACCATTGAACGTCACTCTCCCTTGGGAGCAAATGTCACTTAATTGGAAAGTATTGATTTTCTCAAAGCCATTTGCTACTCTCCAGCTACCAATCAGGGAACGGTTCCTGTGTCCTGGTGAGGATTCCCCTTCATAGATCTTGATGAACCCTTCCTGAGTAATTGCTGTGACAACAGGGAAGCATTTCTCTTTTTTTTTTTTTTTGAAGTGGGGTTGATTGACCGGGGTGAATCAGTAAGAAGAAGGTGATATGACGCACATGATCCCAAGTGTAATCTGTTTTTTGATTAAGAAATATGTCAATAAGAGAGAAAAAGAAAGCAAGAAAGAGAGAAGATAAATGAAAGACACAAAAGCACTCAAGCTCCTCTTTCACTCAGCATGTGTGATTTCGTTTTGCTGAGGCAGGTGTGCTGATTTCCCCCTCCTCCATTTATAGCCGCAGTTTCCACATGGGTGATCACATGACTACTCACTCTAACTAGCACAGGTGTATGGAGTTACACAGATTACATCACGGCAAAAAAACAAACCCTAAAAACAATTTTAAATCTCTAAAATACAAAGAGAGAAAAGTGGCTTTTTTAGGTGAATTGTTCTGAAAAATAATGAATGAGCAAATTCACTTGCATTTATCTTATTTTATGACAAAAACAAACAAGAAGAGATTTATTTTCTAGTTTTAAAGTGCTCCAAAATGCACAAAGGACTGGTTATATAAAAAGGAAAATAAGGAAGGAAGAGAAAAATAACAAATTTAAAATTACACATGTGCACTCTAATAATACAAAATATATAAATATATATAAAAGATGGTAAATTGGCTCACATTTACATTTATAGTGAATTGTCAAAATAGTTAAAATAGGTGATTAATTTACACTTTTAATTAAAGAAAGCGTGAATAGATCACACTAATTAAATACAAGGGGATGGGAAACAATCTAAAGTCTATGATCTATCTATCTAACAAAAACAACCATTTGCATGTTATAACCATTACATAAAGGTGCAAAAAGAAGAAGAAAAAGTATAAACGGATCCAGACTGGCTGCCATGATGCAGCAGTTGTGGAACTTTAGCTCATTTGTTTAAGCTTTCCCTCTTTATTTTGTCTTTATTTTAGGCAAAATACATCCAAAAAGTGTTTAGCTCTTCCCAGTACAAAATCCAAAGGTGTATTTAATCGTTTGCTTGCTGGAGAAAATCAAACTTGCAACATATGGCCTCTAGAATAATATGCAAACCAACCAGATACACAGGGAATATGCAATGTTGCTGGGTTGAAATTGTCACAATTCTATGCAGTTAAGCCCATTCTGACTGACCTCACACACTTTGCAATTACAACACATGCTGTAATTCAATCACACCGTCTTAAAGAAAATGCTTCTGTTTATCCACAAACATAAATGCTTGCATTGTTGCAGCAGGTTTAAAAGTTCAGTCTCTTTTTGTTTGGTCATTTTCGGTGATGTGTCATAGAGTTTGGGGGCATGAGTCACTTGTGTAACATTCAAGTTATGCACGGCTTTACGTGGAAAAAAAGCAAACCTTAAGCTACTTAAAGTTACTCACACCTGAAAAATTATAAACCCATTCAACAGTGAAATACAAGGTTTCTGACAAAAGAAAGGGGGTGTTTTTAAAATCTGACGCAAGTAAAGAGTCCTAAGGCTTTGGTCTGTGAGCTCACATTTTAGACATTCAATTATTCCTGCATTGCTTTTGGACTGTTTTATTGCAGTGAAGGAGGATATATGAGTGTGGGAGGGTTGAATCACAGTACACAGCGTGCAAGGTCAGAAAACAGGAAAATAAGGTGATGATAGCTTGTTGGCCCGTGTTTGAGTTCTCGCTAAAAAGCTCATTTTAGAAAAATGGGACTAGAGCGTGTGTTTTGCAAGTGTTCATGTGTCAAGAATAGTTCCATAATCTTTTGGGAAATTGGGAATCAACTCCTGACCTGCACTTGTGGCCCCTTCTTTCTCCTGGCAAGCTGCCTAGCAAAAATGCTATATGAAGTCGTAAATGTGTAGGATTCACAAAAAAAAATGTGGGTTCCAGGGAAATTGGACATTATTCACATACCACGGCCTTAACTGACCTCTGATAAAAATTTGTTGGACAGCTGTCAGCTATCAAATCTGTCTCAACCCACCAGGGTGAGAGGTGAGAGACTCCTCTCTGCTTTGCAGCTGCAGGCGCAAATTTGGCTTGACATATTCAGACCGCTTTTATACCCTGAACCCGTCCAGTCTCCCGTAGTGTGAGATTGTAATCCATTAGGCCACCTGAAGGGAAAAAGACCCAAACCGGAATTTCCTGAACCAGAAATGACGAAGGTTGAGCAACCATGTCACGCAAAACATAACTAGATTTTAAAACTAAGGTGATAGAGAAGGAAAAAAAGGTGGGAAAGGAGCCAGCTAGCATGGCAGGTGATGGATGGTGACCAGACTCCATTCAAAAAGTTGCCAACCTGACACTAAAAAGACTTGGAAAAGCAGCTGAATATAGATTCTTGGTATAAAGCGACCTTGTTGCAGTGCTGACAGCATGTCAGACGTGTAGACACTGAGCTTTATGAGTTCTTCCTTTTTCCCATTTTGAACCCTTTTTTTTTGTCTACTTCTTGTTACGGAGCAATTTGGGCGTGAGGAAGTAGGAGTTCAATGTCAGAGGCATCAGCGAAGTGACTGAGGGATAATCTGCAGGAAGAAAATAAGGGAAAAAAGAAACAGCTGTCATCAAGAAGCAGCAGCGCTCTCTTGTGATGCCTCACATATGTAACGGCACACAGATACTTAAGGAAGTGGTCTGTTAAATATGCTGTTGCTCTACTGTTTCCCCCTTTGTAATCTGGTGAGGTGTTGTGACTACCACGTGAAAAACCCAATATTTTCCACGACTCCACTTCTCTGTTCATCCTCCTACAAACATAATATTTTATATGCATTCTGTTTTATTTTGCATGACCAGAGCGCAGCAGGGTTTTGAATATCTTCATCCAGATCTCCACGCACCAAATAATTAAAGTTTTTAGAGCAGAAGAAACAGTAAAAATGTTGAATCACAAGGTGCATTCACACGTGAAGGCCATCTTTATTTTTGCTAAGCTCTAACGCAAGTGTTGCTAAGCGCCAACACTGTGGCAGTTTGTGTTTTAATATCTGTTTGTGTGGCACCCTCGACGAAACTACTACACATTCATTTCATTGTCGAGTTGTTATGACAGACTGCTGAAATAAGACGGCAATTATTGTAAGCTCTGTAATTTTCCAGAGGAGGGCTGTCGCATTGAGGCAGAATCACAGAGTGGCAGATTGAGCTTTACAGTTAAGACAACGGCCACCGTGTGTGTCTGCCTGTCTTTGAACTTGACGGCAGCTGCCCTTGAAGTGAAGTGCCTCATGCAGACTTGGTGTTGGCATCCAATGTAATGTTGATTGGATCCCCACTGAGTCTGTCGTCTAATAAATCAAGCACACCTCCTTCCTTCTCACCCTTTCTTGCTCTCAGCCTGGTCCCTATAGTCGGTATCCTGAAATAAAACTGACAGTTATCATAAAGGTGGAGCTTGAGGGGGGGTGATGGCTGTGAAATAAAAGAAGAGGTCTTGAGGTTAATCTCAAAACAATGTCTTCATTGTCTTCTGTTCTCTCTGCTAAAAGGCATTTCAGATGGCTGGCACACGTGTGACTCTATAAACTTTAACCTGCATTTTAAATGAGTGGTGGAAAGGACACCCGCTCTTTTTTTTTACTTCCTCTTGAGACCAATCGGTGGTCGCTTTGGTGGCTGACGGAGCGATGGAGGAAAAGAGGAATGGACGTGGAGGAGGGAGGGGAGCGAGCGTTTTGCGGAGAGTGATTGTGAGAGAACAGCGGTGGCAGAAGATGTCCTCTACACAGTGATTAATTCCAGACCCAATGTGATTTATGGCCCCACCACGGCTGTTTTGTAGGTCACTTTGGTGCCACATCACTCAAGCTGTGCAAACAACAAGTCTGATATCAGTGTTGGTTAACCGTAAAGGAGGACACACATGCGCGCCCACGTTGAAAATGAAAATGTTTTGCTTTGAATTTTGTATTCAACTCTCCTGCCAACAAATCAAATGGGTTCTGAAAATATGAGTGACCCAAAGGGATTGGACTGGAAAAGACCTCCTGTAG
Source organism: Acanthurus tennentii (assembly GCA_029783805.1). NCBI lineage: Eukaryota > Metazoa > Chordata > Actinopteri > Acanthuriformes > Acanthuridae > Acanthurus > Acanthurus tennentii. The sequence goes on along the minus strand of JAPZDZ010000017.1, from coordinate 9,772,996 downwards.
GCCCACAGAGGGGAGATAAACAGGGTGGACTTTTAATCCTTATAGATCTCTATTTCATCTCTGTCTGCTGCAACATATATTACTATGCAAGGATGCACAGGACTTTTTTTGCAGGTGCTCAGGCATGAAACTGGAAATGGTGTTTGGTACTCACTTCATCCATAGCATGGACCTAAATGCATCTTCTTGTTGACCTCCTCAGACTCTTCTCTCTCCATCAACAGGTCAGGAGCTGGCTTTGGATCTAATGTGTCCCTGTTCATTTTTGACGTGGAGGTGCATCAGTACTGAGACAAATAAGTGGCAGATGAGATCTCTTCTCAGTTTTTTTGATGAGATGAGACTCTTTTTCTTAAATGGAGAGACAATTAAACTACTCTGATGCTGCACTGCAATCTGGATTGCTTGGATTGCTCATAAATGGAGGATGCTGTCAAGATTGCTTTAAGTGCATCTTTTCTCTCAAAGTGAAGTCCCTGTGAAGGTGCAGGGTGGTTTTTGGTGATGTCCTCTGATCCAGAGGAGAGCAATCCCATATCCAGTCCTTCAATTTAGGCTGTGTCACTGATCCTCAGTGATAGTTTGTGCAATGCTCTGCACAATCGGTGCTCCACTTTTGAAAATGCACTCCAGACATTCACTCCTAGCTTCTTCAATAAAGCAAAATCCAGAGAAAATAAGACTTTGGGCATGCATGTTCACCCTATGACATGCAAGGACAAAATGTACATTGTGTTCATGTATATTCAAAAACAAAAAAACTTGTGGTGCTTTTACACACTTCATGTTTCAAACAGTTCAGTATCTCAGCAGTGCACTAACTTCTGCAGAACTTTAACTGCATATGATACTGACTTAGCTACTCTTGTGTCATATAGAAAATCAGGAAAATCCAGGCATTTGGTATACTAAGAAGTATAAAATCAAAATGTGCCTCGAACACATCATTTTGTGCATAAAGCACCATCAAACTGCAGAAATATATCTTTGCAAAAATCTTTGGCCTGTTGTCTTCTGCACTGAAATTGCAGAGCCATTAAAAGGAACTAATAAAAATCTGTCATCAAACAGAAGGGGAATGAGGCCCAGGTTATCAAGAGTAACATGTGTGATTTAATAATTTTGTGATGCTCAGAGATACAGATTTATTCAGGAACCATTTAGAAGAATCCAATTGGCCCATGCTCTGCTGGTGTTAAAGTGAATTTGTCGTTTCTTATTAAAATAGTTACAGTTACATCAAGTGTGTATTACCTCTGACTCATAATTAGAACTTCTGCAAGGTGAAAAGACAAAAAATGTACCCTCTGTGCATATGATTTTAGTGTGACTCAATCGACTGAAATTACAGCCAGCGTTTAAAAACTCAAATTAAGAGGTTGCCAAGCAACATCAATCCCAAAATCCATTTCTTCAATTATTCTGCTGACGTTAATCCTTTTCTTCATTGTGGCCCTGGGATTATTGATGCAAATTTCAAATGGAAATGGAATAAAAAAAGTAGTGAAGTCATGTGAAGAAACAGCTTGGCCTTGTCATGTAGAGATTATACCCCAGTTACTTTCCAATATATCAATTTCTTTGTGTATAAGCAGGTAAAATTGTTTTAAAATAATGGCCTGACGAATCAGTGCCAATATGTGTGCAGATGTGTGGCATCTGGACTTCACACCCTCATTTCTGTCAAAAAGAAATGTCAGTTTTGACTCTGATTCTGTCCTGCTGTTTGTCTCTTTTTCATCTTTATATGAAGGAAGGAAGAAAACTTGGGAGGCAGAGTTGGTGCAGAAGCTTTGGTCCAGCTCAAGTAAATTCTAATATCAAGGCACTTTGGAGAAAACAATCAGACTGGAATCAATACCACTCCGGGTTGATCTCTAACTTTTAGTCCCGACCTTCTCTTCACAGGCTCCCATCACCAGTGTGGCCTGCAAGATGTTAAAATAAAGCATAGGGGGAACTTTCATGTCCAGACCTCAAAGAACGCAGAGAGGAAGAAAATACACAAGAACACTTCTCCTGCTTCAGTCAATCTCCAGACTTTTGCTCTTTTCATGGAGTCGGCTGATGTTCAAGGTTATTTATTTTGGCAATATTTGAAAGTGCTGCATCTTGTTGAGCTTATAAGCTAACCAAGGTCATCCACCCTTGGTTGAGCTGAGAAAGAAATGTCTCAAAAGAGGGAATAGGATTACCACCAGTTATAGCTCACTTGGCTTTGCTCCTCTTCTTACAGACACAAGCAGAAATCTCATCCTGCTTCAGTACCAGTGAAGCTGAAGGATCATTATTTCATATTCTCCTGCCTTACTTTAATGAAATGACTGATCACCACCTGTAAATAAAGAAATCTAATGAATGCACAGTGTAGAAGAACCTACACAGTCGTGCATTTCTACAATGAGGTCCTCTGCTCCTGTCAATTTATATATTTCCTTCTTTCTATAATGTCCTGTTGTCATAGAGACACATCCCTCTTTCCAACTTGAGAAGCTGCTGCAGGATTTCTTCATCTGATTAGTGAGTGAATGCAGCTTGAGGCCAGGCAAGCAGTAATCAATGCTCACGGTGACGTTAATTGAAAGCTGTCAATGTTTTAGAGAGACAACTAAAGAAGTTACTTAACAGTTGCTTAGTTTTCTAGTTTTAGTTTATTTTTTTTTAAAGGAGAAGTGCACAGACCTCTGACCAACTGAGTCAAAGGAACTAAACATAGAAGGAAAACATGACCAAGAAGAGCAGAACAGACCACCTGGGTCCTCTATGCCTGAGGATTCTTGAGAAGAATATCCAAAAAAAGCTGTTTCCTCGATCTAAAAATCAACAGACAGCTCTCTAGGTTTTTACCCAGTGCTAGCAGACAGTGATTTGGTCCCAGCATTGGGTCCACTTGGTCCCAGTTTGGCTGAAATATCTTAATAATTTCATAAAAATTTGATACACTAATGGCCCCCTCAGGATTAATTGTTTTCATTTGTTTGTTGAGTATTTTGGGTTCTGAGCAAATGCCTACAACAGTGGCATTCCCTTCAGTTCAAACTTGCAAATGTTAGCATACAAATACTTAGCCAGTTGCCAAAAACAACAGGTCTGAAACGCCTCAAGTTCCTCAGCAATATAGTATGAAAAAGTTATTGCTGTAGGATCCTTTATTAGCAGTTAGCATTTAGCCAAACCAGCATGCACCTGTTTGAATGTGACATTTTCAGTGTGTTTGCTTTAATAGTTTGCTCACAAGATGGTGCATTATATCAGTGAATAATAAAAACAATATGTGACCTTTCTCTTTTTAAACTACGCTAATGCTCTTAAAAAGGTTTCCCCTCCTATCACAGACTCCGCCACTGGGTAACCTAAATGTTAAACCTGCTTAACACCTGCATGTTAGCATTGTCAGTGTCAGCATGTAAGGCACATAAGTGCTTTAAAGTGAGTGCTAAGCAGAGTTGCTGCTGTAGCATGGCTGCAGATATGGAGAATCCTTAATCAGTAAAGGTAGGAGATAGCACAAAAAAAGGTGTGTGTGTGTGTGTGTGTGGGAGGGTTTACAGTATAATTAGGTTGTTCTGTATGTTCTCCTTCTATATGCTATTAAGTAAATGGAGGTCATTCAGGTCAAAAGTAATAACGTGTACCCTGCAGCCACTGTAATGGAGTTCCCTTTCCTCAACACACGTCTCACACCCATTAATAATCTACACTCATAACCACTCTGGATACAAGACTGATTTATTTTGTTATTCACAGTCACGATTCATTCAGGAAGGAGGACAGCACTGAAGAAAAAGCATTCAGGCCTTGGACCTGAAAAGACTGAATATCTTCCTTGGTTTCCTTTTTTTTTTTCCTTCCCTTTTTAGCTGACTAGCAGATGTTTGTTTGACCAAGCGGGAGACCAGCACTGGAATGCAGTTGGCTTCATTAACATCATCTGCAAAACCTCAGTTTGATTGCATAATGTATACAGAGTGGAAATAAGGTCAGGCATGCATGGTGCTGTTTCTTCCAAGCTTGGGTATTCAGATGCAGAATCATTAAAAAAAAAAAAAAAAAAAGTCTTGTGTGCTTACAGTCTCCATTTGGATTGAAGATGTAATGTGCAATATTTAAATAATGATTTGAGAATGTTCAGTCGGAATGCTTAAGACAAAGTTAAAACTGTCATGTAGCTGCTTTAGACACTCGAAAACAGTTTGATGTCTTTCTCCAAGATTTCACAGAGTGTAATAAAAGTTGGAAACCTTGCACATTTTTTAGCTGCAGAATTAAAGATGGTGTCTTCAGCAATATGACAGTTTCCTCGACATCCTTAAATCAAAGGTCTCCTTGGGTGAAATTCAGAAGAAATACTTGGTTTGACTTTTCAGTGACACAGAGAGCGGAAGAAGAGAACATTCTCCAAGCTCAGTGATCATTATCTGAGTCCACATTTCAATGACCGAGTGAGACTGTGAGACTTGGAACTTTCCTCTCTATTCATCCCTTCTTCATAATAAAAACTGAGCTAAGAGTTTTAAGAGAACGCCTGATTTAACTGCAGCTTAAGTTTGAACACGAGCATTGTTCCCTTTTTTTTCCCTTTGCAGGGGCCATTTTTCTCCAAGTTTAATTTAACTTTTTTTCAAAGATTAACTGGTACACTTCGTCTGTATCTTGTTCCTGTTTACAGTTTGGAAACACATTAAATATTAGTGAGCCACCAGTGAATACCAACTAGACTACACAGACTATAAAGTTGACATTTGTTTACAATTGGATTTTATCTCCGGGCAAAAATAAAACACCGTACCTTAAATATTCATTTAGCCTTACCTGACTGGCTTTATTATGCACATGCATACACACGTAACCTCCTTATACGGGCACTTTTTTCCTCATTTCATCTGAGTTAAAGCGATTCTCTTTATATTTGTTTTGTTACTACATTCTAATGATAAATAATTCCCCAGAAGGGCTGACAGCGAGGTCAGCAAGTGCTTAAAAAAGTAGCAGATGCTCAAGCAAGCCTCGCTGCTCTTACCTTTAGGCGTATCGTATAATTGGAGCTACATTACAATCTTGCCTTGTACTCACACACGCACACACACACATACACACATAAGCACAAAACAAAAAAAACCCCAAAAAGTTCCAGTGGCAGATATGTGTCTGGTTCTGCAGCCTGTCTGCTCGCTCTATAATGAGTATTAGCAGACGCTGCTGCCACAAAAGCTTTAAGGATTGCAAATCCTTTAAGAATTGAGAAGGAATCAATCACGTTGGAACTTAAACCAAACTCTGCACTCGTGAGGTTTTAAACTAGGAACTATCTTTCTCACTGTATTTTGAAGCCAATTAGCCAGAGTTTTTTATTGTTGGAATATGACACATCTGTTGCCTTTTGACTTGCAGTACTAAATCAGCATTCAGCAAATGAGCCCCTCTGGAGGGAGATGAAAATAATTAAAAATGACAGAGCAGAAGAGGCTTTCTTTTTTTAAACTCTTTTTCCGCACAGAAAGGTGACTGGATCCTTTTGGGATCACCTGAAATCCTTTAACAGGGGTTAAGTGACAGGGCAGCAGAGGGAAATTCAGCTTGAACATCATTTGACACTGTGAGAAGTTCAGAAAATACAGGAATAGAATGTGACCTAGTTCAAGTGAGGTACAGAGAAATGGATCCAAGATGGCCGTTGCAAAGGGGATTCTGTAACTCCGTAACACAGGATGATGACGAACATGCTTCTCCTTGGGGGACTGGATAGCAAAGTCCCGCAGAGGTGGTGAGTTATGAGCCTGGCATCACTTTGCAATCCCCTAATTAAAGCACAAAGGCACATTTTCGGATTTTAAATTCCAACTCTAAATGGTTTCCTAATGTTAAAGCATCCAGCTGAAAAAGATCCAGGAAAGCTGCAGTAATAGACATATCACAGGGGCACACACAGTGTTGGTTGCACTCAATGTTTAAAGGATGGGAAACTTTTGAGACATGGAGGAGGAAGACATATTTATCTTTCTAATATAACAAATGTCTGAGGCTTTGCTGAGATGCCTGGCAGAGTGAGTCATCGGCCTGTGTTGCAATCTTTCTTTGTTCCAGTGTCTCTACTTATGTCAAAGAAGATCTAAGGAAGACATTTTTTGTCCATTTGGCAAAGATCATCACACTTTAATGGCCTTTTGCTCTTAAAAAACATTTAGAAGGTTAAGCCCCCTCAGGACTGTGATGTTTTAGGCATAAATATCAATAATTATCAATACAAAATGCTCATTAGTTTAAATCCTACAGAGTTTGCTGTGAATATGTTTACCAGCATTTTGTGATTTAATCCTGTCGTTGCTGTCATTTTGGGCGGAGGCTGAACTTGAGCAAAGAAGACAAATAGCCGTGACAGCAAATAATAAGCCAGGAGACAAATGTTCTGCCCACATACGCCATTACACTGTCATGTTTTTCTTATACCCTTTCTAAGAGATTCAGTAATGGCCGGCATTGTGAATTTTTGTCAGAATAAAGGTGAAAAAAAGATACCTGACAATCCTATTGTGGAGCTTTCACCTCTTGTGAGGTCAGAATCGGCACTCAGGCCAAAGAGAAAGGTCTGCAAAAGTCTGCAGCTAAATCCAAAAAAGAGCCTTTCAGCCCTCACGGAAGTAACTGGATTCACCCAAGTCACAGCTAATCCTATCCTCTGGGCTGAAAGTATCATTAAAGAGCTGAAATAACAAGTGGACATGGCCAAAAGTGAAATGCAGTGCTGCACTGTCACTGCAGAGCCTTAATGACATACAGTGGTGGGTGGTTTAAAACAGAACATTGCGGTTCAAAATATGCAAAGTTCCAAAATCCTGCCAAAAAAAAAACCAAAAAAAAAACGGGGGGAAGATGATTTTAATAAAATGTAGCATCAAGCAAATGCCAGTTGAATAATGTATTTTTAAGGTGTACATTCAGTCTGGATTAACTCAAATACCTCAAGGTTTCTGGTGTGCAATTTCAGTTTGAATTCAGAGCGCATTACAGCTGGCTGAGTGGAAAGTGAATACAGTCTATCCCCCAACCTCGGAGTGAGGGATTGAGGTTATAACCTGGACCTCCTCTGCAGCTGCAGAGGTGGAGGAGGGAAACTAAACTGTTTGATTGCAGTCTGGGCGAAGATTTGGTCTCTTTGTAGTATCCTTCCTTGCAGGAAAGGTGACTATTTTTGTAGGAGGAATGATTAATAACTTTGTTATTAAAAAATCGAGGAGTTCTGTTTAAAAATTGAGTTGCATTTCAGATTCAGAATGTCCAAAAGCAACTCGTGTGCTTCTCTTAACTACATCTCCTGACATGTAGCTGGTGTAGATTTAAGCACTGAATCATTCCTGTCTTCTCCTTGGACCTGCACTTGATAGCTGCAGCAGACAGTGACGGATTGAGGCTGCAACCCAGTGATGGACTTCCACTGCGGCTGTCCGGGGGGTCTCTCGCTGAAGCCAAGCTGTTTGATTTCAGTCCCGGTTGAGATCAAGTTCACCCCATGTCGGCCTCTCGGGTGGTGGGGAATTCAAATATCCAGGCAATGTTGGATTCTGAACAGTGCAAGGAAGGCATGACGTCCTGCATGTCAGCTTATAAAAATAACAAAAACACATGCTAAACTTGTTATTGGACAGAAATAAAAACTGCCTATCAACGGTAATAGAATGTAATTAAGTACATTTACTAAACTATTTTACTTTTATTTTCATAATTTTCTGCCTCTATTCCACTATTTTGAACAAAAAAACATTTAATTTTGTGATGCTTATTTTACTTAATTCATCTGACAATTTGTGTGACATTAAAAATAAAGATATTTGTAAACAAATTATACAAATTAATGAGTCGATATACAGAAAACTAATCTGCGACTGTTTTGATAAGAACTGAATATATTTTTTCATGCAAAATCATTACATGGTTACGGCTTCAAAAATGAGAAAATTAGACATAAAAGCACTTTAGAAGTCAAGTGGCAAATGGGCAGGTGCTCCAGCATCCTCAGCTCCCCGTTCTGCAGGAATAAATACTGCATTTATTGGACTATTTTTAGTTGCTGGTTAATGCACATTTGGTGCTCTAGTGAGTATTTTTCCACATCGTGTGGCGTAAATAAACTATGGTGTCCATTTTGATGGTAATGAAGAAATATCACCCAGTGCAACAGTCCAGCTTATTGATGGGGGTTAATGGCTTTTGGACAATGATGGAGCTTTATGGTGCAGAAGAATCAAGATACATCAGCCTTTAGAAACATGGACGATACACCAATCAATAGTGGTCAGTTTATATATTTATTTATTTAATTGGATTTGGTGACAATTAGATAAACAATTAAAATAAAATACAATTCATCAACGTATTAACCAGCCTTTTTTAAAATCTTGATGTCCAACTGTTCCTTAGTGGTTGGAATCCACTAAAATTAGTCCTCAAATACTTGAGTTTACGTAGTGGGAGAATAATTATTTTTAATTTTGTGGTCAGTTAAATGAAGCTCTGATGTCCCAAAGCTATTTTATTGATCATCAGTGGTTGCTTTGGTCTGTGCACTACTACATCTGACATGTTTATAATTTGTTTTTGCAGCTATGAAATGACAGTGCCAATAATTGAGCCCACAAATGAACAAATACACGCAGAGTGCACTGAATTTTAAAAATATTGCACAGTATGCGTCCATGAAGGGAAGAGCAAAACTAGGATTGGTACTTACAGGCACACACCATGCCTCCTCTCAATTCACTTTACAATTCACCAAACACTGCACTCACATTTCATCTACAGACAAACTGTTTGGTCTCCAAAAGGCTTTTGGAGAGATTACATATCTTTCCTTTCATAAAGATGCCATTAGTGTCTGGGGAGTAATGGGAGCCACTAATTTGATAGTCTGACCTTAAGCTATTCATCAGCTCAGAGGGAAGAGAAGAATAGATGATGCGGGAGATCACATCATAATTTGGCTACAGGATCCAATAGTCTAATGACAGCATTAACTCAAACAGCTGCAAAGAAAATGTTTGGAGATGCGAGGGAACAAAAGGGGTGGCATAGTGAGGCTGAGGGTAGCAGGCAAATCAGTCTGATAGTCCAACTCCTCAGCAGGGAGCAAATATAATATTCACACAATTCCATAAACAGGCAGACATCCTTGTCATTGTTTCTGCTTGGCCCTCAAGCAGCTCTTAAGAGTCACAGTAAAGAATGATAATTGTTTCTCCAGAGGATTGGCTGAGGGTTGCAAAGCTGAATTGTTCTTTTTTATAATGCTGCCACACACACAAAGTTTGCCGCCCTTAAATAAAAACAACATAAGTCAAAAGCTGAGGTTTAAAAGGGGCATAAATTTGGCACTTAAGCCCACTGTCAGCACAGGTGTTCTCGCAGAGAGGTCAGGCTGATGAAGTGGTTGCAAATCTGGACACGCGTCTGAGCAAATAAATGAATAATTGAGGGCAGTTATCCAATTCCACCCTTGTTTAGATCCCTGGGACATTTTTGCAGCATTAAGACTGAAACAGGGCCAACATGCAAATGAGGCTGGAGCATAACAATGGGAGGTGGATGTGGAACAATGTCCACGCTTTAGACAAAGGCAAGTCAAGCCCGAGTGCTAAGTGTACCATCTTGTTTTTTAGAGCAGGTTATTGGACTAATTTTAGGAAATAATCTGCATACTTTTAAACCCACCTTACCCTACCTTGTTCCCTCTAACAGGCCTCTGTGGGTTCAGCCTTTCATTCCAGTGGATCCAAGCAGTGAAGTCTGCATTATGCATGCTGGACGAGCCAACTGTGGATAAGTCTGCCAATATGAGCCCCATTAAAAAGGGGGCATTCACTTACCACCGCATCCACCGAGGTTCAGCTCATCCACACACAACTCTTTTGGGAACGAGCCGTCATGGGTGGCTTTGACCACACAAGACGTCGGCTGGTGTTGCCCCTAATAACCTGGTTTCCTGACTACGACGGATCCAATCTGGCATTATTCCTTCCATTGCTACACTGTGGCAAAGGTCCAAGATTGGATTTGTTTGGGTTCAAACCGTAGACCCTATAACATCTAGCGTCTTATCACTGACTGATAATGCAAAAGAAAGCCGTTACTGTTCCAAAGTCTTCAGGTTGGTGCGACATCTGAGACTAAAAAGTTAGTCAAACATTTAAAAACAAAGCAAAACAAAATTAGCATTTAACAAGCTTTGATTGTTTTTTTCTTCCTTTTAAAAACTTTTTTTTGACTGTAAACACAGCACTGTTTAGCATCTAATTCTCATACACTCTCGTTTTTTGAGCTCACCATCCAGATGGCTTACAAAAACATCCACACTAAATGCAGTAATAACATAAAAATGACAGCATAACTCAACATGATGATGTTGGCAATGATTAAAGACAAATATAAAGTTTTTAGGAGATTCATGTGTCTAAATTTTTATACCACACAAGGCAGGCTGCATTTACTAAGACAAATATGCCGTAGAAGTGTTGTGAAGATGATCACCAAGATGGGAAGTACAACCCAGTTTCCAAAAAAAAGTCAGAACACTGTGAAAGACGGAAATAAAAACAGCATGCAATCACTATCAAACAAAGTGTTCCCGAGCCCTTCTAGTAATATCTTTTTTATATAACCATGTGTTTCACAAAGTGGTGGACTTTATTTTATCTTTGCTTTTGAATGAGTCTGACTGAGTCTTTTTCAGTCTGACCCTTTCACAGCCAATCAGGACACTATTATCTGTGTTACCAATGAACCTGAGAACATGTGGAATGGTCCAAAAAGGAAGCATTTCACAACTTTCTCAGTCTTTTATAGCCTCACTCACAGCTTGTTTGAAATGTGTTGCTGGTATCAGTGACATTATTTAGCACTATATATTATAAAGCAAATTATTCAATATTATTTTTAAGTTTTACAATTTTATTGGAATCTTGACAGTATACTTTATAGTGTATAATCAATAGGCTGAGATCTGTATTTAAAAAAAAAAAAAACATCTATAAAGTATCATCCTTCATTTGGCCCAAGCCAAGTGACTGTATTGACCCTTCATGTTTTGGGGAAAATCCCATTTGGTCCACTAATCTCACCTTATTTTTCTAAAACTGTCAGCGATATCAAATGCATAACTATCGCATATAACTGATTCTACATAGTTCCAGAAAACAACACCTGTCAGATGTGATAAATACCCCTGTGGTTTAGTTGGTCCAATCCACAAATCCGTTGTTGATTTCCCTTTTGCAGGGGTCCAATTACAGTAATAGATTGTGTCCTTCTGCACTGTGCAGACCGGGGCAAAGCACTCTCAGAGGGCTCTGAGACACTCGGAAGGCCGTCTATCATTACAGATAGCTTCCATCGAGGCCGCCACTGCCTGCCCACTGCCAACCCCCCCGTGATGAATCTACAACCATTGAAAGAATCATTAGACCCCTATCGGCCATGCTTCACATTTCGTTGACCCCGCTGGGGTCGAGACCCCAGTTTGGGTTAGCCGGCTCTCCCCTCTTCATCTGATCTTGGGGAACCTGCATCTGCCAGGCGAAAGGGGGGAGCTGATAGATGCACTGCACAGGGGGAGTAATGTATTGTGGTCCTTGCAGGCAACAGAGATGAGGTTTAAATGATCTAGTACGCGGTGGTTTGTAATCTCGCTGATCAAATTTGCTGCGTATCCTCTCCCTGCTGCCATCTATATATGAAGAAGTAATGGAGTCAACCATGAGCGAACAAAAGAGCTGTACTCCATCAAGGACCCTCCGACTCACTGCAGCAAATCTCTGACTTTTGATCTCCAACCTCCAGTAACACAAACACACACACAAAAATGGAGCTTATACCCCTTATAACCTTAAACTATCTTACATATGTCCATCAAATACAGACATTAAATCAATAACCATGATGAAATTTTATTATTTATTGGGTAAATACAAGGTTTTGCATAGGAAATGAAATGCAACAGAAGCATCTATATTTATTCTATATTTAGCTTAAAGTAATGCAACACCCTCAAGAGCACAATATTTTATCTGTTTAAAGAAGTATTTTTATGGCGATGGCTGCATTCGAAAACCTGTTTATTGAATGACCTCCTGACCTCTTCCTTGCCGCTTGTGGCATCTACAAATTCCTGCCTCAGCCTCCCTTTTGTTATATAGCAGACACAAGCTGATAAAATAATGTGCATACAACAGTATATGTATATTGTCAAACGTTTCCCCTTGCCGTACGAAGCCAATTATTCTAATTACATACTTTGCAACTGTGCAATTTTCTGGAGAGGCTGTTATGGTGACAAGTGAAGAGTTGCATTCACAGGCACTGCTTCCATTCTATCCTGAGCATTCTCTAAAGCCCTTGGAGGAGGGTGCTTGCTTTGTATGGTAAACAAGACTACAGAGGATTATGCTATAAAGCTATTTTGTGGATAGAGGTCTCCTGACATGGAGCATGTTAGTACATGCGTCCTGAAACATGACTGCTGACATTTTATAAGCCTAATAGCTAATAATTTCAAATTCAGTTGAATGTGGTGTACAGTATGTGGATGGTTACAAAATATCCGTCAGCGAAACAAAGCTCAGTGTCTGTTTTTAGGTGCAACATTGAGTTAAGTGGTAAAAAATCTGCTTTTTTGGTCCGTATTAGGCGAAACAAAGGTTTGAAAATCTACCTCTTTCCAATATTACAAAAAATATTACAAAATAATGTGGTGAAAATGTAACAAAAGTGGTGAATTATGCAGGCATTCTTTGTTTTAAAAAGTGGTGCTGAATAAAGGTTATGCTGAACACGCATGGTGCAAAGGGGTGATAAGTTTAATCGTCTAGGGTAGAATGAGGCAATTTAAGAAAACCTAGCAGAAGTAGACATCTTGGACCTCTGGTAAGTGGTCCACAGCAGCCATGATATCATCATCACTGTCAAAATGGTGACTATTGAGCTCCTTCATCTTGGATGGGGTAGCACTCTGAGGGTGCCAAATCAGGCGAATAGTGCAGGTGTTGGACGAGGTTTGAGCACTCCTTCTTGGATGACTGCACAAAGGCAGTCCATTTTCTCAGACAGTGCTGACTTGCAATTTTCCATCACTCAAAACAGAAATACCACAGAAGACATTAAACCTAAACTTTCTGTATAATCGCTCAGGGTTGAACTCCTCGATCTAAGGCCATGAATTTATCAGCCATTTCTAATATTATCGGCTATTTCTCGTTCTGCTTCCTGTTATGATTTAGAATTATCTATCTGTAGCACACAAATTTTTTCATGGGTTTGTGCATTGATTTATTTAACCTTACAGATGAGAAAAAGATAAAAGACCCCACATCCTGAACAAAAGAAGTCAGACTACCCTCCCTTCAGCAAAATAAAAATTCAAAAAAATAATTAGGTTTAACAAGTTTCTAGAGGCAATCCAAAGCTGATTGCCAGAAATCATTAACACAAAGCTGTGACAGGGTTTGAAGGGTTTTGTTATTATGGGCCTTTTGAATGGTTCAAGGCTTTTTTTTTTCCTTTAAAGAGGATAACAAAGTTCTCGCTGATGATCTTTTTGCTGTTGACTTGTCTGCATTTTAATCCACATTGCACAATTAAAGCTAAATATGAAAGAAATGACAGCTAAAACAATGGCTTACTGTCTGTGTTCAGCCCTTTTTTTTTGCTGCAGAGAGCTGGCAATGGAAGCAGAACGGGTCGATTTAGTCAAGTATTTCCTAAATCCTTATTTGAGGGTGTTTTTGAATAATAAACAAGACTGGAGCGGATTATACTTCAGACTCTTTCACTGTTGGAGGTCGGAGCACCAAGGCCACGTTCGACAAATCCCCAAGCTTTGCCGCTGACATTTGATTAAGCCAAATGGAAAACAATACGGACATCACCGAATCTGACGTTCGCCGTCGCAAAATGAGAAAAGACGGACGGATGATAAACAAGCTCCCCAGAGTTAAACAATCCGTTTGGACTTGACTGTATTCCCCATTAGACGCCCCTGTGACTGAGTTTAATTATGATGTCATGCGGTTTGTGTTTTTCTTTCCTTTCATCCAGGAAAAAAGAGAAAGAAGAAGAGGGAGGGGAAAAAAGCTGAAGAGAAAAATAAAATAAGACAACACCAGAAGACCAGAACAATAGCATGACTGTGCCTACACAGTGTGGTTTCTCCTCTCCTGCTGAGAGAGGGCTCAAATAGTGGCAGAACACAAAGTAGGCTTTCCTCAAAATAAAATAGTTCAGCATAATGCCTAAATAGCACCACTCTTCTCTTCCAAACACTTCTGAGCTCCGTCACACTTATCCTGTGACCCTGAAAGCCAGTCTCGGGCTTTGAAGCACAGCAAATGGCGCAATCCACTCCTAATGACGCTCTTCAATAGTCTATTGAACATTTTCTGTTGAACTTAGTGCCACTGTCAGCTGCTCTCTTTGGAATTTCTTTTTTTTTTCACTGTTGTTTTTTTTTGTTTCCATGAGGCTGATTTTATCAATAAAAAAAAAAAAAAAAAAGGGTTCATCTGGCATTGCTCTCTGCTTGAATCAGCAGGCAACAGCCAGAGGATGTTTAGTAGAAATCAGAAAGTAGCTTTTAATTATCCTTATTTCTTACACAGAAAAAAGAGTATCATTTAATGGTTAAAATGCCTTGATCAATCAAAATGACAACTTGCTTCATGGCTGAGGAAATGCATCTGAATTAAAAAATTTTATATTAATGTCAACTACTCAAAGATACTCAAACATGCAGCAACTGTAAAAAAAAAAACTACCATTTTTCACCAATAGAATAAAAGTAAACAGACAAAAAAGAAACTACTCAAACACAGATGTGAGGTTGTGATCTATTTAGTGTTTTGAAAAGAGCCTCAGAATTTCAATCATATGTTTCGTTGACAAGAATTCACTTTTACATATGGTAATCCACAAGGAATGCATCAAAGCAGAGATCAACTGCATTATAAGGGCAGCTGCTTCTGGCTGTGTGTGTTTGTGTGTGTGTGTGAGTGTGCATGTACGGCTCCATGCAAAACCATGTCCTTCACCTTGGCTCTGCATATCAGGCAAAAATCAACACAATTTCCCATCTTTTATGAGGCTGCAGCAAACAATTTGAGACCTCCTAAACCTGTGTGGTGTGTTTGCTTACCCTTGCTGAATAAAATCAGGTTCCCTATATGCATGCTTGGAATTTGCTCAAACACACTCCAGGCAAACATCGCAAGTCTTTCCAGTCTACGTTGAAAAGAGTGCAACACTCTCAACTGCAAAATAAGACACAGCTTTGAGTTTTTCTGTTTAATTCTGGGAGATTTTGCAGCACAGTCTTCGTCTTTTTGTTCCATATTTCTGACAATCAACAACGAGGTTTCAGATCTTTCATTCTTTCTTTTCTGCCGCACTCCCCCAAAAAGCTCTCAAGCATGATAAATAAATGATCAAAATGCGAACAACACTAACTGTTCATGTAAATCAGCTCTTGTACTATTGAATCTGATGTCGAGGCTAAAGCTTTAATCAATATGGTAGTTGCATCCATAGATAACAATATGGAGCATGTTGATGACACACCAGGGGACAGTGTCAGGTTTTCCTGTCAATGATTCCTTTTTAAATGAGTGCGATGCTCGAGCATATCCAGGCCACTGTGTTTTTTGAAGTCAAAAATTGTTGCAGATCAACAAAAGCAGCAGAAGCTTTCAGGCTTTGAAAGTAAGCTTGTGGCCAGACTGTGGCTGGAAAGGTGCTGTGACTTCTCCCAGCATGCCTTGAGTCAGAAATACCAGCAGAGCAGAGCGGCTCAATAACCTCAAGTCTGGTAAAAAACTTCAAGTCAAACTTTTGTGACAAAGAGATAAAACTGATGAAAACAAACAGGACGGTTTTGGTTTTGAAGCAAGAGATTTTGTGTTTTTTATGCCTCCTGACTGCAGCAATCCTGGTCAGATTCGTGTATGCGTGAGTGTACCTCTTCTCTAGACGGGTAAACAAGACTATCTTCATACCTTGAAAGCTGCATTGTACTTGTTATTCCGCTCAGTTAAATAGGCTTTAATGACATGTATGTAACAGAAAAATTTGTCAGTGTCAAATAATAACGAGATTAAAACGAAAATGAGAGAAAAGTCGGTTTGTTCAAGACATTAACGGCAGGAAACAAAATAAAATTTGCTTTCTGTGTGTGTGTTTGTGTATCAGCCTCTGAAGAGTGGCAGGTGGTTGTGTATGTGTATTAAGATCCTACATGGAGTATCATCATCGGTCACAAGAATTATTCAAAATTATCATAAAGATTAACATCTCTTGATTTTTTAAGGTTCTGTATCAACATACAAAACCAGGTTATGATAGCAAGTTGTGTTTATTTTATCTATTTATTTTTTGTATTTATTTTCAAATCCAATGTACATTAGATTGTAATAAACCAGAATTACTATTATATTTACAAATTATATACAAACAATGAACACATAATTGAATAATTTAAAATGGTGTAATTACAGATCTATTTTCTCAGGTTCCTCTGGCTGTTCTCAGGCTGTGACCTGGTGATGAATTTTTTTGCAATCTTCTCCCAGTGGAACAGAAAGCAGCAGCAAATACATCTGGGTGTTTCTCTACATACGTGGTAGATGGACTCTATTGATATATTGCACTTTACTGATCTATTGACCATTCAAAGCACTTAACACTGCATGTTAACTTTTGCCCATTCACACACTAATTGCTCGTGTGAGCCAATCTTCTTAGAAAACACACACACATTCACACAGTGCAAGAGCCATTAGGAGCAGTTTAGGGTTCAGCATCTTGCCCAAGGACACTTTGCAGGGGATCAACCACCAACTTCATGATTAAGCTGACGAGCCTTTCTACCTCCTGAGCATCAGCCATGTTTTGTCTGTAATGTTTTTAATATCTTGGTTTAATTTTAAAGCTTAATTCTGACTCAGAGTCTCTCCTCCTCTGGCTGTGCTCGCTGAGTCTGTGCAACCAAGGTTTTTCTTAATTTTGGACTATTTACTACCGGCTTAGATAATTTGCTAATGTTGAAGTCTCTTTTTAGGGCCAGATAACATTTTAATGCAGTCTGTGTTTTCAATTGTTTCCTCTCAGTGTTTGAGAAAGATTTTTTTGTTGGTAAATAATCTGATTTGGTCGATTGAGTTGGTGTTTTGGTGACTGTCAAAGCAAATATTGGGTTTAGGCAGAGCCTCAGGACCTGAGGGAAACCAGATACTCTGTAGAGACCTTCAATTTTAAACAAGCTTTATCAACTTTGTGCTTACAGTTCTTTTAATCTGTTCTGTTTACTGGGTTTCAAGGATTGTAAATCCAAGAGTTAATCATAATTATGTCATACAGAGGTACATGAAGACACAGACTCAAGAATAAGATAAATTAAGAGCATTTTTTGAAGGAAAATCAGCAGAGAGGATGCATGCTGATGCAGAGGGCAAGAGGTCAGTGAGAAATGGCCGAACCGGCTGGAGCAGGTTGGGCAAATGGGGGAAAACTGGCGTAGACTGGCTGCTGGTAGCAGGTGGTTAGTAGGTTGGAGGGCGGGCGAGCTGCAGACAGGCAGGTGAGTAATGATCCCAGAGCACATGAAAGGAGACAGCATTTAGCTTGAAGAAAAAACAAAAATGCCAGGAAATAATTACAGAACTCACTAGAATACTAAACACATGGAGCGGCCCGGAGCGTTTACCAGCACTGGAGCTGAAAAATGATCTGGCAATGAGTGGATGAAGAACTGGGATATGTATATAACGCTGCATGGTGATGAGCTCAATGGCAGGCCGGTCTGCATAATCTGCAGGGAGCCAGGAGAGTCAGGGGAGCTGTGCCATGCTAACGCCACACAAACACACACAGGGAGGGAAAAAAGGCTCAGAATAAAGCTGTAATCGTCACATTTTTCCTTGCTTGCTTGACTATTTAGTTGTAATGGAGTCAGTGAAGTTTTTCAGTTTATTAGTCGATTCTTCCTTACAACAGATCTAATAGTTTGCACACATAATTGTTTCTGTTTCATGGAAGAAACAATGTATTTTCTTTAACGATAAGCAAATAAAAATCCTTGTGTTTAACTGCTATTTAGAATAGCTTCACACTTGCAGAACTTGTGTGTTCATCTTGCAGAAAATATGGGAATATGACAAGTCTTTAATTGTGTTTAGGGAAGGAAAATCAACTTATCTTTCTTTCCCCTTGATCTCTTGTGGTGGAAACTATTCGATGGCAGCGCAGTACGACATAGTTCATTATTTTTTCATTATTAAGAAATGAAGGTTGATGCACCAGATGGTTTTAGCTCCGTCTCAAAGCTTAGTCGGACCATTTTGACGATTTTCTTCTTCTTCAGAGTGAAACGGTAAAAAGCAGGATCTGCTAATGACTCCAAACTAGTGTGAGACTCTGCAAAGTTTCTTTTTTCCTCTTTTTTTTAATCCCAAATGTGTTTTGATTTTGTCTGGCTCGACTTGTGCAGTCTGCTTAGAGAAAAGAAGTCAGATAGAGACCCAGACAACAGGCAGCCAAAGTTCAGCTCATGCCAGAGAGGGACAAAGCTGGAGGAATCACTTTGAACAATAAACTGTCTTTCAGACAGACCACGACAATGCTGCATCTTCACCATTCTTGCTATACTGAATATAATCTTAAAGCAAAATCATTATAAATAAATGTGTCTGCTCCAGTTCACACAAGTATGCAATTAAAAGTCATAAAAGTCATCTATTCCTCAGAGTTCATTTCTTTTCCTTTCTTTTCCTCCTTTTTGATTTTTAAAAGGTCACTGGTTTTAACATGTCAGTTTATTCATCATCGGGTGCTATTCAGCCCGCGAAACCTCGGTGTAAAGTCTGCTGTAGCTCTGAAAGGAGTTTTATCAATTCTGACAAAAAATAAGCCCTGTGATGTGGTCGGGGTTATCTCGGCTCTGAGACTCCGAACTTTAAACAGAAAAAGCCTGCATTACAAATTAGGGTTGTGTAGGTTGAAATGTGTGGATGTTTATCAGACAGGGTGGGTCAAATGATGACAATGAGCGAGTTGCAGCGAGGGAAGTGTAGGATGCAAAGATTTTCTGCTTGACCCAAATAACAAGACTTAAAATCTTGACATCTGCTGGTCTGCAGCACCAGATTTTTCTACTCTGCTGCATCAAACCTTTTTTTTAAAAAAAAATTTATATTAACACTCACACAGCAACAATACTTTATATGTTTGTCTAAATCTTTTGCCATTCTTAGTTTCCTCTGTTGTCTATTTTAACCTTCAGGTAGATACCTTAAGGGGGATTCTTACCTATCTGGAATACTAACTTTTACAGACAAAGGTTTAAACATTTAATAACCTTTTTATAAATAGTACTTAATTGTATGAAAATAGCTTAAGCTAAACACTGCTGATCCAGTGAACATTTAAACATCAGTGTAAATGATTGGACGGTTAAACAT
>JAPZDZ010000017.1:9712428-9728646 GCA_029783805.1 Acanthurus tennentii | reverse complement strand
ATATATATATATATATATATATATATAAAAGCAATGATGTGAGATACAAAAAATGAGTCACTATAATTACTCTATTTTGTCATTCATGAGATTCTCAAATCCAGAAAAAACACCTTTGTTCTTTAGATTGTTCACACAAGGCTGCACCACCGAGTCTTAAGTTTGATGCATGGCCTAATCAGCTTAAACCCTCAAACACAGAGGTCTGCTGTGAAAACAGATGAATGAGTCACCGTGTCTGAGAAGTAGAAGATGAAACACCAGCAAAATATTAACACATGTACACATGTATGAATCAGTATTCAATGTCTCCTTCTAAACATTATTTACATTTCCAGATGCAGATTATTCCCACATTGCACATTGTGCTATAAAGTGACGTCCTCATTGCTCAGTGTGGTGATATGTCCTGATGGGATCAAACGAGATCAGATGTTCTGTCGAGGAAATTAACACAATAGACCAACTGTTACTGGAAGCTCAAAAAAGGCTTTTTTTCATACTGTTCTTTGGTCCAGAGGGTCACTGGCCAGCTGGGTTTGGAAATGTAATGCTTTATGCAGTCTGATTGTGAAATCATGTTGCATAATCTTTGGCCATTTTTGGCATTTTTTATTTTCTCTTACTGCCGCTTTCGTGCAAAAATGACCAACGTTAATCAAGCAGCTTTATAGACCTTTAACCGTTAAAGAATTTCGAATTTCAGCTTTGTCATTAAGCAGCCCTTTGTCTCATTGTTGGTCTCATCCTCTGTTTTAGAGAACCAGACCTTAAACTGCTATTGTTTGAATCTTTGCTGAATCTGCAGTTTGTAATCTCAGCCAGAAGGGAAACTTCTTAATCACAGAAGTGGGGTGAGATATCACTTTCAACAGACATTTGTCTACCACGCCGGTAATCTATAGCCTCATCTCATTATAACCCGCACATACAACAAGCGTAGACAAGAGGAACACAAGAATTTTTTCATGCTACTCATATGTTTCCCTGATTAAGATTTCCATAACATCCTCAGGGGGGATCATTACCATGTTTTATTCATCACAAACATCCCTTTGGCGTTTAATAGAATCATGTGTGGAGACAGAAACAGGTGCAGTTTCAGATTATTATGCATGTATGGGACAAACATTTGTCTTTTCTTAAACAGTGCTGTTGAAAGACATGATTAAATCATGGTTGTGTTGGTTTGAGCCCTCTAAAACCAGTGCACAAATACTCTGCGGCCCCTGGCAGAGCTGTCATGATCACTTAAGGCGGAACTGACCAGAGGTCAGGATGCAAAATGGCAAGAAAACAGAATCCTGGCTCAGTGTGTTATTTAGTGCAGCCCCCCTTAAGGCCACCTTAAGGGGCGTTGTGTTAATGGGGCCCTTCACTGTTGCCCCCAAAATATATATTTTTTCTTTGTTAGGGAAAAAAAACCCCCAAAAGAGCAGAAACAAAATAAAAAAAATTCATAGATCACATAATGGAACGCATTCTCTAAATTTGTTAGTTTATGAGGCTGTACTACTTTGTTACAGTATGCAGGGAGCAAACATGATTTGATATATTTGAAGAATAAATCTCTGCACATTTTTTTTGGCATGTCTTGTTGAATACAAGCACCACATGACCATAGATATGATTTTTAAGAAGTGGTTAAAACTTTTTTTTTTTTTTTTCATTACATCTCAACTTTAAAGATCTAAGTAAGATGATTTAGATAAGAAGTATTGTTAGTGAGTCATATGAATCCCAGGTTATATCTGCTCCCAATGAGATCATTTAGTTCACTTTACCAATCAAAAAGTATTATTCTTCTCGGTTGCTTACATTTTTTTGGCTTACTTGCATTTTGGCATTTTCTTTTCTGCCTTGTTAGGTCGCCACCAGGAGTCAGTCTTCAGTTTTTGGGTCCCAGTTCTGTGATACCGTCTGTGAAAAAGGCCCCCTAACTGAGCTATTTAAGAAAAGTTTAACTCATCCAGTGATTTTTTTTTTCTCACATCCCACTGCTCAAAACAACTTTTTGCTATTTACAATATTTATTAATTTTGCTTAGCTGCCACATTTAATCTGTATTTTTTTTCCCAATAATAGTTTAGCCACTTAATTTGAAGGACGGCGATTGTCTTCAATCCAAAAAACCTCAATTTGCAAACAAGCTGTTAGTGGAGTGGCATTGTTTCAGCAGCGAATGCCAAACTTCGGCTCATACGGACAACGGATCCAAGATTGCCCTGAGTTTTTTTTTTTCCAGGATGCTTCTCCACTCTCTCCATGGCAACGGGCCATTTTTAGGGATATAAATAGAGAGAGGGAAGATATAAATAGGTAACTGTAAAGAGGATAACCTCTCAGAGAGCCGGATAGAAATCTATAATAGTGAAAAATGGCGTAACATCAAGAGGGATTTATTTACCTGAGCAACAGAACGCTTGGTTGATGGATTTAGTTAGCATCCACATTTCACTCCTGCTTTTCCTTAAGTTAACATTTGTTGTTTTTCCTCCCTATGTGTTTTCTGTGAAGCCTCATTAATAGTTCAATGGATAAAATGTGTCTTTCAGCTTGTTAGAGTTTACATTGAACACTAACGTGCAGCACAACAATGCACAAAAAGAAGTCCGATCACCCAATCCAGTCGAATTTCACTTCTCATGTCAAGACCACATATAATTAATGTGAACTTATCTCATCATCTCCTTACCACGAGTGTCTTCAAAGCACAGTCAAAATGCATATATGCTTTTGATCCAATATCTCGGCCCCTTCATCATGTTGCAGCGGGATTATTGGGATCACTGTCTGTCGGAAGCAATCTGAGAGCCCAGATAGAAGCATGACCAGCCAAACTCTGTTTTTCTGCTTGGTTAATCTGACAGCACCTTCTGAGGAGATCCAATTAAATCTTTCCTTCAAAGAATATGTGACTGCTGGAGCATAGATGAGATGAGAAGGATGGGCGGGAGGAAGAGAGGGGTAGAGGGAGGGAGAAAGAGGTCTCTTCTGTTTTAATCATTCCAGATCAGTGTCACACTATTTAACCAGCTCCCGCACACCAGAAGAATGTGTTTGGGAGAACAGTGGAGATTAAAAGGCTCGCATGCGTGTGTGCGTGTGTATGTGTATGTGTATGTGTGTGTGCACAAGTGCGAGAAGGGATGAAAGCGTGGGGGCGACAGGGCCGAACTGATAAACACATTATATATCTGTTGATTAAAGGTGATAAGATAAATAACATCTTAGATCAGATTCATCAGAGCCCATAATTATGAGGCCAAGCAGAAATTTCATGGCGACATATTGTATTTATTTCTGCTCGAGCCTCATAATGTAATGAACATGCATCTTTTTAGGAATGAAAACTGGCAATACTTTGTTTTTTGTAGAGTACTTTCATATTGCCAAGTTTAAGTTTGAAGTGCCCTTACGATCAAACTCTCTTGGAACGTTTGTGCCGCTTTCCTTGGCAATTTACTCGACTGCTGCAGCAGCAGATTGCAGCATTTCTGTTCAGGGAAACACAAAACTGAGTGTTTTGCTGAATGGGAAAATACCTCCACACACATAACATACATTCACAAGTAATCTATATATTCTGTGGAGTATCACTTGCAGTAGATAGAGCTCCTTTGTTTTGTTTCAAGAGGCCCGTGTGTGCAGAGACTCTCTGTAATAATTCACTTTTATCAACCCTGTGACTAATTGTTTGGTGGTGGGATCCCAAGGGAGGCATGGAGCCTGTTGGGATGCAGGGTAAAGAGGATTGCAACCCTGTTGTTAACACAAAATGATGATGTTGGTTTCCAAAATAACAAAAAAAAAAAGGAGCAAAGACTGAAACATTCAAACTATGAGCCACTGAAGCATCATAAACGCGTTTCCCTTTGTCATGCTTTCGTCCAGTCATCTGGCAGTCAGCAGTGCATGCCGGAGGTGGCCTGTGCCAGAGCGAGTGGCCAGTAATTACAATTCGCACGACAGGTATTTTTCTGCTAATTAATTTTGGGGATAAGCAGGCAACCGTGCATGTTTTTCCACTTTATTAAGCAGTGGTGGTAAAGTGCTGGCAGTTTAGTGTGCTCCACTTTTCTTAGCCCCACCAGGATGGACGGATGGATGATGAAGGTAAGCCAGGGGTGAGAGGGAGGTGTGAGAGGTGGGGCACAAGCCTCAAACATGCAGATGAGGAAGATGAATGGATGGATAATTGAACATATTATGAGTACAGTTGGGCCCTTGTGTGAAGTTGAACCTGTCAAAGCTGAGATTCCACCACAAAGTATCGAGCCTCTAAAGCGCCAGAGGTGCTGACTCTCCCATAATAGTGTTATGACCCTCTCTGTCCCTTCCCTCATCCACATGTTTGTGTGAAAAAAGCCTCTTAGGGTTCAAAACCGCTTTAATAGAAACTCCTTCTTTTTTTTTCCTCTGCTGGAGTGTGTACACTGAACACTTCTCCACAGCTAAAGAGATCCACAACATAAATGTAATGGTTACCCATCACAGCGTGACAGCTGCTGCGAACGGCACACTGGGACTTCCAGCAGAGCGGATAGTCCACAGTGGAAGTGATCCCCCCTGCCAAATCTCCAAATAACCTCTAATTGTCAGAGTGAAGTGTGTGCAAAAGTCCCAGCTGTCTGCAGCTCGCTGAGGCCATGAATGTCTTTTTTTTTCTATTAATGAAATACAAACTTACAGACCTATTTCATGATTTATTGAGTTCAGGTTGCTTACAATGATTTTGTGATACAGACAGACTTTAGAGTGTTAAAGTTTAATTCCAATTTGTAACAACTTTGGTCCTATTTTTCTAGCTTCAACCTTTCTCATGTTCGTCATAAGACATTTAGACCAGATTGAATGCTGGAATGAGTGTTTGTTATATCAAGTTTTTGCTTTTTTAATCTACTCAACCCTAACCCTTGGGCCCTTTTTAAGTGCAGAAATTTGAGGACATAAGCAGCACTGGGCTGCAAATGTTTCTCCTCTCACACTTCTTCTCTGCATTCACTGGCAAATATAAAACTTTTAAAAGGTGTGTACTGCCACCTGCTTTATCTTGAGTGTGTAGATGAGGCACTTTAATATCACTGAAAGCAATTTGGCTTTAGATTATCAGCTCTTTTTAACGGTTATACAGTAATTTCATTATAGCTGATAAATTTTCCATTATCAGCTGATAAATATCACGCAGTCGGAGGCTAAACTGTTGGCTTGTTGACAACCTATCTATTAGTCTGCCATGATAGTTACTGAAACGTTGCAGCAGAGCCAGGATGTTAATCCAAAAGTGAGCAAAACTGACAGTTTGACTCTCTCACCAATCTACATTCATTTCCCTCAATATGTTAAGATAAAATCAGTTCTTGGTACAAACTGTCACCAACCCAGTGAAAGTACAACAAATAAACTTTGGTCATTAAAAGAGAACTCGTCGATTTTACTCTGTGGGTTCAACTGAAGTTGTCTTTTCAGCACTTTCAAGTGACCTTCATTGCTGTCTGAAGTTAGCAAAAAAACAAGTGTTAGTTATAATAATATCGCTTTATCCCCTTAAACTTCCTTCTGATTGAATTACAAAGTTAACAGAAATTATATAAGCATCCAAAAGTATTTGTTCCATTTACTTCATTTTTAATCTACATGTTAATAAGTTCAGGTGTAACAGGAGGACTCTTACTTGTTGTTGTGGTTTTAAATTGCAGTAAACTGCATTGTGTAAAAGAGAGGACTCTGCATTGCCTGATTTTATTCATCTTTAAAGTTCAGCATGCATGACGCATTTAGTTAATGGAATACACAGTCTTCTGATGAGCTGTGGGACGCGTCTATCTTCACACTAATGCATAACTCAAGTTCCTGTAATGAATTTCCATCTCACTCCCAGTTTTAGATCTCAATGACCACATGCATCACAGTTACACAACATTAATGTCTGTATTAATGATGCCAGGTGCAGCGGAGCTCAGAACATGCATGAAACATGCTCGGGCTTTATTGCACTTTAACGATCGTGTGTGGCAGCGCAGACATTTGAAGCTCGTACTCGCTCGCACACACTGGAAGCTTCATCAGAAGACATTAACTAACCAGCAGATTTTGCATAACATTTGGCCTTGGAGAGGCCAAGGGTTTGTGTAAAACAGCAGTGGATAAGACGTACAGTACGGCAACCGTGCACTATAGCAAGATGCCTCCATTTGTTTCTCAAACTTCCACACCAGAAATAATTTCTATCTGTAAACATATACAGACACAGTTTTGTTGCCGCATGAAAGGAAATCTTTGTTCCAAGAAAAACAGAGTGATGCATCTTTTTTTCCCTCTCTCTCTCTCTCTCTCTCTCTCTCTCTCTCTCTCTCTCTCTCCCCATCCAGAAATCCTTGTCTCTGCGAGGCTCTCCCTCCTCGGCTGCAAAATAGCGGCACATTTGCATGACGAAAAAAGAAACACGGGTCTCTTTGATATGCCTTCCCTCTTCATGCCTTCCCCTCAGTTCTTCTTGCAGGTCCTGCTCACTAGGGACAGATAATTGTCGGGAATCTTGCTCCCACTTCCCTCTCGGTCCTCTGCTTGGCAGTAATGATGGTAAGCCTTTTGAGGTGCAGCAGGGCTAGGGAACCAATTACAGATTCTGAGTTTAGCCAGCTTCAGAAGGGGGGGGGGTGAGGCAGGAGGACCACACTGTTGCACTTTGTTAGGTAATAACACAGAAATGAGCCATTAACGGTGGGTTTATTTGACTTGAGATCTTGGCCTGGATGAACTCAAAGGATTCTTTTGTGAACAAATTCGCCGGAGCCAAAGAGACCAACTAATAGGAATTGTTTAATTACAAAGGCTGTAGAGTGAGAAGATGAGAGTTTGAGGCCTCTTTCCATTTTAAGCTTGATAATCCTCTGAATCAAGTCAAACATGCAGCCTGGTCTTCCTTCTCAAAGGAAGATAATCAATTACTAACGCAAAACCATAATCAGGCTTTCTCAAAAATCTTCTGAACAAATGGGCCAACATGTTGTGTTGCATTAATAATGGTGCACTCCTTGCACTTTTAACATTCCTCCTCACTCCCCTCCTTGCTCGCTTTTTCTTCTCCCCTCTCTCTCTCATTCAATCACTTTCTCTCCCCTCATGCACAGGGGAATGAATGCCTCAGCTGCAGATTTCCATCAGACTTGTGAAATGAGTGCCAAAAACAAAGACTGCAGCTGTGTTTTTAACCAAGGGAAGCCTTTTGTCTTCGGGACGACTTGTGGTGCCGTTGCCTCACTCGCCCCTCCTCCCCCCTCCGTTGTCTCATCCGAGGAGCAGCCGAGCTCCTTTAGCTTGAAAGACTCATCTCCTCGTGAGACATGGCGTCTGAATGTTCTATCCTGGCGCTTAGATTTTTCACCAAGGCTTATTATGCCTGCAATAAGGCCTGTGGCTGCACACACAGGATGTATTGATTATCCTACAAGGCAGCAGCAGGGACATGAGAGAGAGCTGCGGGGGGGCTGACAAAAACTGGGTCAAGTTCTCTTGAAATATCAGAACTGAGACCGATGTCAAGCACAATCAGTCGTTCTTTTCTTATAATGCAGAGGAGTCAGGGCCCTGCTGGTGCGCGCTTTGTGACAACCCTTGATGATAAAGCTCTACATGTCTGTGATGATCACTAAAGCGCAGCGCTAAAGCACTTAATTCTGCAAAAAAACCTGTCTCATCAAATTCTGTGGGATCCAGTGTGAGTAAGTGGAATGCAAGGTCAGACTCAATGTGACTTCTCTGGGAAAAAGACACATGTGCTCGTTGCTCTGCAATTATCCACAAATCCTCGGACAAATTTGCCAGGAAGGTGTTTTTAATTTACGATGTAGCGAGCTAAACTTCTCCCTTGGGAGGATGATAATATAAACGCCCCTGAAAGCAACAAACAATGACAAATGCTGGTGGCTAAATTGCTCGCAGGAGGATTTTCTGCCTTGAAAGACTTCAAATACTTTTCAAAAAATCAACAGTCTCACAGACAAAAATGGAAGAAGAGGAAAGAAGTAGGGCTAAGTCAAACTTATTATTACTGATTACACTGAAAGAGAATGTGCAGCTTAACAACGGTCTACCAAGAGTTTATACATTTAAAATAGCTTTATCCACATTTTAATACCAGATTCTCTGCACAGTTCATTTCAAAGTTCATTACAGAAACAATTTGATTCCTTGAGAATGAAAATTGTTCCTCTGGGTAAGGACTTGAGCACTTTTTCCCACATCCACTTTACCTTAAAAACTACTTGAACGAATTCCAGTGAAGTTAGACAGCAAATATATTAACAGAGGCACTTAATGTTTCCAGTGGGGAGCTCTCAATTTACTGAAGAATTCTTAAATATGGAGCACTGAAATTTATATGATTATAAATATGGCTACAAAGACAACGACAAGAAGCATGTGTTATTGCATAAATACACAGAAAGCTGCTTTCGTTAAACGTCTCAGAGTTTTATCAGTGGCTGTATCAATCACACTTAGAATCGATGTCAGCTGTTATGAGCTCATGCTGTTCTTTCTTTCCTGATCTACATATCGCAGATTGTGCGGCCTTGCTGTGGGGAAGGTGGCGGAAAGGGACAGTCAGGCTTAGAGCGGAGGCGAAAAAGAAGTGAAAGATCTTCAAAGCATCTGCTTTACAAGTCTGATGTATTCTCACTAGCTGTGTTAAAATCCTTTGTGTCTCATTAGGCTGCGATTTTTTTTGGACGCTGCCTTTGTGCACTGGACAAATTCTGTTTGAAATGCAAGGAGGGAGAGAGATCTCTCTGCTGCCGGCAAACCCATGGGCCCGGCTTTGTTAGTGGAAAGAAGAGGGTCACTTGTCTCAACTGTTAAATGGTTGATTTTATCTTCCTGTAAGCGAGAGAAGTAAATATTTATAAGGAAATGATTTAAGGCGGTAAACAAATGCCTAATTATGTCCACAAACCAAAAGTTACATCGTATTCAGTCAATAAAATTAGGTTTAAACAGGTGATTGGGTTTGTAAAGTGATTTGCATTGAATGATCAGTGAAAGACCAATAATACTGACGGTGTTAACAAAAAAACAAATCAAAAGAAAATTACTAAACAAGAACAATGTGATTTTTGAGTCTCAGCAACTCACTTTTGGGAAGAAGGAATCAAATCCAACATTACGTTACTAACGTTATGAGCCTCAATGCTAACTGTGCTAAAGCATCCAAAAAAGAAATCAGTGCACAAGAGTCCCACCAGGGGGCAGCATAAATGGTCTTCTTTTAAATGATTGTGTTGTGAGTATGAATCAATATAGTTCTACAGAAATGTGGTGAAGATTTACTTAAAGTGTGTGATGTTACACAGCTTCGGCTGAAATTAACAAAGAAAATAGGCAAACAAAAATGTTTAAGGAGAAAAGCTCAAAACTTACTCATGGTAACTCAACAAAAACGTGTTCATGGCAGCATTTTCACCTCCTCCTCTCAGGTTCAAAGACTGACTGCATATGTACGGAGATAAAATGACACCTTGACTGCTTCAGACGATACCAAAATCCCTGCAGGGGCCTCACACTGTCATGTGTAGACCAGGGAAATTGAAGAATAGATTTAGAAACTTTTAAAAACAGATTTAAGGAACTAAATGATGTTATTAAAGATAATTAATGGTTAGATAGTTACTTTGGCCCCAAAGACAGCTCAAAAGAAACATTACAGGTGAACAGCCCCTCCCTCCCAACTTGGTTTGGCCCAGTGAGGTCAGTCATGACATCACCAACATTAATAAAAAATCAGGAAATGCTGGGGCGGCCCCTCCTATTAACTGTCATGCATGTTGGGTCCAAACTAAAGAACAACCAACTGTAAGTATGAACCAAGAATAATCAAACACATTATCAGCTTTAAGGAACAGCAGTTTCATATGTTCAAAGCAGGAAGGGCAGCTAGAAAACAGAAAAACAGGCTAACTGAGTGAATGAGAACATCGACAGACTTGTAACGTCACTGCTCCATCAGTGGGGTGCAAATGGAACTGTTTTAGTGTTTTTTTATTAAAACAAGGTGTGGTTAGATGTATTTTCTTGTGGTGTTAATTCATCTTTCAGCTAAAACCTTGGTGATGCTAAATGGACATAAGGGCAAATGACATACAGTGCTTAACAAATTTATTAGACCACCCACCAAAGTAAGGTTTATGCCACAGCTGCCCTAAATTAACAGCATTGGTAATTACCAAAATCATTTTTTATGTTTCTGTAACGGTTAATACACCAATATGTAGAAGCTCTTTAAGCAAAATGATATATTTAATGCTAAAATATAATTATTATTGTTATCCATGAATTTTCAAATTTACTGATATATTAAAAAACTGAAAAAAACGGTAAAGCATATTATTATTTCTTGATTAATACATCAAATTATAGTTCTTTACTTGCATTCCTGAACAAAAAAAATAGTTTTAGTGGTTGAATGTTATACATGATTAATTTCTGACTTCTCAGAGAAGCCCAGTGAGCCGGCTCAAATTTGGGTATAAAAAGCTGAATTCAGTTTGAAATTCCTCATTCCTGTTCAAAATGGTTAAACGTCGAGAGCTCACTGAAAATGAAAGAGTCTGCATTAAAGCACTTCAGGATGCTGGATGGTCTCTGAGACAAATAGGGAGAGGCGCTCTTATAAATTTGTTAAAAACTGTACATACAAAAATATAATTTAAAATGGTAGGGAAGCTTACAAATCATGCACCTGTGGGAGACACGCTGCCCTATTGAAGGTGGACATTGTTTCCAATCAATCAATCAACTAACTGAGCAGGGATTTTACTTTAAGATTGATTTGCTAATGTCAGCGATGCAATCAAACCGTGAGCCTTTTGAACTAAACAAAAATAAATCCCCCAAATCATGATTTTTGCATAATTGTTTGTGGAAAGATTAGCTGAGCATGACAATACACTGCATGCTCACAGTTTGGGGTGTTGCAATAAACTGGTATGGATGGAAACTGTGTTTTTAAAGAGTGAAATACTGATATTATGTTCATGCTCTTGTTTTTTCATAATGGGTGGCAGAAATGCACCTTCATGCCGACTGCCACCTGTCTTAAATGAACAAAAAAAGGTAACAACACCTCCATTCTGCTCATCAACCTCTGCCTCCTTCATCCTGCAGAGCAGAGTGAATAATCAGCAGTTTGTTTGTCATCCCTGAAACATGAAAATGCTAAATTGGGGTCCTTGTTGCATGTTTTATTTCAGCTGTGTTATTGAGGAACTGGACTCGACTCTATTTTCCTTCTCTCCTGGTAATTTACTAGGCAGTGAGGAAGAGACTAACACAGGAAACGTTCTGTAAGAGCATGGCAAATGCAGTGGACATTAAAACACAATATATGACAGCAGTGAGCTGTCCCTTGTTTGAATACAACCAGTAATTGGAAGTCAGGAACCCCTTCCTGTGTTGTCTCGGCCTCCTGCTAGTGTATGTTTTAATACACAGGATGTTGAAAGGATTTTTCTCAGATTTTTGCATGTAAACTGCAGAGAGCGGGAGTCAGAATTGTCTGAATCATTTTCTGCTGTATGGTTTTAATCATGATGGATGCGTATAACAGTTCTTATTCCAAAGTGGGATCTGGGGAGGGTCCTCCAGGACTTGCCTTTTAATAGCACTGTGAGGTCTGCAGTCATTTAATTATAATTGCAGGTCACCATTTTGTTCGGTTAATCTGAGCTTCATAGAATTTTTGACTTACAATGAAACCTAAGATTTGACGACACAGTTTTTGTCTGGTTCACCAAAACATTTCGAGTGATTCTGAAAGGATATATTGTGTTAAAAAAGAGCAGAACTGTGGCTCCAATTAGGTTCTGAAGACTTATGTAACACTGTGAACCTGCCCTTTACATCTCGCTCTGTTCATTCGGCTAGTCTCCTCTAATTGCACCGAGGGCGGCCGTTCGTTTATTCACATTCAATTATAGAGGTTATAATTGAGCTCAAAAAGAGGACTCAGTGAGGTTCACTCCCTCAAAGGACGTCTTCTCTGGTTCTTTGCAATCATGGCCTGTAACCATGGCTTAAATGTGACGACTCATAGGCATTCAATGAGAAGTTTTTCTGGATTTGAGTAAATTCCTCAAGAAACTATCTGGATGTAAAATCTGCCTTATCTTTGCAGCAGTTTCTGGTATGTTTAGTGAAAAGGGACAGAATTAGAAGTAGTCGACAGTGTGTAAAGTGCTTAAAAATGTTAAGCACAGGGTCCGTGTGAGGAAAATAAATGACTGTCTGAGTTAGTCTGAAGGTATTTACAGTCAAAGTGAGCCGCTCACTCATTGGAACAGAATTAAATTAAATGCTAAAATCTGGACAGAAATCATAATGTTAATGATTAATTTGCGGATGCACGGTGCAGCCAAAGGTAAATGGACTGCGTTAATAGCCCCCTTTTGTGCCAAAATTAACTTATTCTGTTTAAGTTTTAGCTCTCCACATTGGCCTCTTTCACACATATGTACCATTTCCACAATTAACTAATGACTTCATTCACTTCAACTAAAAAAAGGACAAAACTAATTGTAAATAGTGCAACATGGAGATCTACAAGGAATTTAGAGACTCAGAGAGACAAATTGTTCCAAAAATCCTCTTAAGACCCGGCAAATAATATGCAACATGGACACACATTTGAGCTAATAAGCTTTATGCAACCAGCAGTGGAGGTGGTATCTGAAATATTGATGAACAAGAAAGGAAGCACAAAATGAAATTTACATGAGGTTATGAATCAAAGATCCCTAGAGGTTTTGCGCAGATGGCTCCGGTGACCCCACCCTCAGCCGGGAGACACACACAGTCACCAACTTTGGATGCTTTAACACACTTTTTTTAACTGATGCAAAACCACAGTTGTACTGTAAGCAGACCTGTGGCTGCAAGCAGACATGACAGGATACTCGAACAGCCGAGAGACGCTGACGACGAGGAATACTAATGACAAGCAGGATTCAGGGATGAAATAAATCACACGGGAAGATGTCATGCGACCCACTCGACTTATGCAAAATGCTTACACATCTTTGCTGAGGGCGTTTTTGCGGTGGGAGTTTATCAAACTTACACATGGTGCTCACAGCCATCCCACATTTTTCTGAGCTGTCAGCTTGCTGACGGATGTAAATTATGCAGAAAACGCTGTAGCAATGTCTCTCAAAGCCATATCACAGATAGAA
Organism: Acanthurus tennentii; assembly: GCA_029783805.1. Taxonomy (NCBI): domain Eukaryota; kingdom Metazoa; phylum Chordata; class Actinopteri; order Acanthuriformes; family Acanthuridae; genus Acanthurus; species Acanthurus tennentii. The sequence continues at coordinate 9,715,420 of JAPZDZ010000017.1, read as the reverse complement.
ATGTTCTTTTAAAAAACATAGATGTCATCCTAAAGACAAAGGATGTTGCTGCAAATGAAAACTGTTGCAATGTTACGGTAATATTAGCATCATGTCACAGCATTTAGTGTGCAAATTGCAACAAACAAAGCATTCATTTGACAGCAATTTTCTATTTGTTTACGTGATGGATGAGTGCGTTTCAAAGGGCAGTGTCCTATGTTTGTGTGTGACACATCACTGATCTTCTCAAACCAACTAAATAATAGATACCCAGATTATTTGCCTATTTTCTGAAGTCTTTTTCTCAGCTTTGATTTATCTTTGATGTGCTAAGTTCATTAGCGGCAATCACTGAGGCTTGTCAGAACCGCGCTAAAGTGATTTTGTTAATGACTCTGGAGATGGATCATCCTGATGTATGTAGGCGTCTCGCAAGGAAAACAGAATAATGTGGCTGCACTTGAAACTCCAGCTTCCATAGGCTCATCGAATGCTTGCTCAGAGGAGTCAATACCCTCTCATTAGCGAGGGAAACATCAGAAAAAAAATTGTCAAAAGTGCAGGGCCATGCTCGCCTCTTCCATTGTAAAGGTTAAATCACTAAAAAAGCAAAGTGCTGCACCTGGTAATATTATTATTTAGAAATAAAAGGGAGAAAATATTGCTTTGTATTGGAGTCTTAATAAATCATTTGACTGCCATACGCCATGTGGCATGATTTCTGTAGTGTGCGTTATGATCCGTGCAGAATTTAAAGAGCAGCAACATGCATCTCGCATCTGCTATTGACTCTAAATGACACAAAGAATAAGCATCTTACACTGACGCGTGTCAAAATGTTATCATGTTAGCCGCACAGGCCCCAGCAGACACACAATGCCCCCAAGGGTCTTGCTGTAGAGAATCTAACCTCCTCAAAGCCCCCTCTCCCCTTCATTCACACATACCATCAGCTCCCACGGGTTCCACTACACCAGCATAACCATTAGGCTGCTGCATTGATCTGGGCTCTTCATATAATAGGGCAGCAAAACAGACACAATGCAAGCAGCTTTCCTAAGAAGCTTAGTTCTGCTGCAGCCACTGTTGATGCAATTAATGTATTATTTAGCAGAATCAGTGATTAGAACATGCACAATTCAACTTTTAGTGTGGCACAATATTGGATGCTGTCATTTCCCCTGACTACTGGCATGAAGGCAGATTACATGGGAAAGGAAGTAATTGTGAAAACACTCGCTAAATGTGATTCTGTCTAACAATTCCCCAAGGAGAGGGGGGGAATGCCAATTCAGGACAAAGTGACATTAATCCATAAATGAATACATTTTCTCTATGAGAGCATTTGCAATGACTGTGATAAAAACCCCCAGCGTTTTGATTGCACATCATGCGATGTGTGCTGTGTTTAAAAATTAAATGGCAGGGTATCGATTTTACCACTGCAGAGTTTATCAACTGTTTAATTTTCACTGCAGGCCCGTGAAAGAGCCCTTGTTAAGATATTGATCCAAACTTTGCAATCATGAAAGCATTTATGACTATCTACTAGTTCTTAGTAGATCCAGAGGTTGCAAGTTGATACAAGGACGTGTGTGTTTTTTTTGAGTGTTTGACTCAAATGAAGGCACAAGTCTGGACACATGCACATTAGTATGTCCTCAGAAGTTGTTTAAAAGCAATTTTCCAAGTTATTTCACAGCAAAGTGCAAAACAGATATCATTAACGGTGACCTACAATATCCTCACAAACATCCTTTTGTCTATTAAGATTACAAAACGTGTTACAACAGCAAGTGATGAACAACAAGTGAGGGGCTTTGAAGAAACTCTGAGAGACTTGCTGAATGTGGCCATCATAGCATAGCCAACAGATAAAAAAGAGTTATATTGCACTCTGTAATTGTGTGGGCTGTTTCTATATGTCGAGTTTTATTTCCAAAGGAATGCAGAGGGAGTTATGACTGAGAGGTAACCAGGTTTATAACAGTCTTTAGATACAAACTCAAGGAACCAACCAGTGCTGAAGAAATAAGAGAGGCTCAGTGATTACTGAATGACAGAGCACTCATGTGTTTCCAGATCAGCTTCAGTGCCCCTAGAAATAGTCTTCCAGTCTTGGATCTCTTAAAAAAAATGCCCTCATTTTGTGTTTGGATGACTGTGGTAATGAGAACCATCTCATACTGTAAAAAGGCTCCAAAATCTCCGTCAGACGTTCAGCTGTGTTAGGATTTATTGACTGTGAATGCCATATAAATTTATTAACATCAGTTTTACTCTCACGCTGTAAAACCTCTCTGTGAACTTATGTGCCCTGTTTGGACACACATCGATTTGTTGCATTATAGACTAATCACCTTAATACACCTACATTACAGATCTGAAATGCAATTATTAATGTTTGCAAATACTCGCCTTTAACAAAAAGAAAATGTACAATGCATACATGATTAAAAGTGATGTGTGAAAGTGAAAGAAAGTGTGAGGCAGATAAATGAAAGAAGGATAATTTTTTTCCTCCTTGACTACTTTTTTTTCTCACATATCCACTTGTTATATAAAGATAAAGAGAATGGACACGTATGTAGGCTAAAACGCTGACAGCTGGGTATTTATGTTCCTCTATACACTTCAGACATGAGGTAATTCCCTCGAACTGTAAACTTCTCATCAAATTAAAAGAAAGCACCATTAAAAGCATTGGGAACGTCCTCAACACGCACTCACCTGTAAGAAAGAACACCTGTCGCAGATTGATCGCTCACGCTGGTCGGATGTCTGAACGGCGACGGTCTAATTCAATTGCAGTTAAGCCCAAAGGCAGCACGGTGGCCCGCAGTGCAATTTGTAATCAGCTGCACAACAGCAACTCAATAGCGCATGATTAGAGCCCTTCACTTAAATGTTTCCAGCTCAATGTTAAATCCTCTAATCAGTGCGACATGTTAGCCTGTGTATATATGTGAAAAGGAAGAAAAAAAAAAAAAAAAAAAAAAATATAAATATA
>JAPZDZ010000017.1:9669691-9712328 GCA_029783805.1 Acanthurus tennentii | reverse complement strand
TATATATATATATTTTTTTTTCTTCCTTTTCACATTGCCTTGAACGTAACAGGTGAGGTTTATGAAAGGGGCTTTTAAGCAGTGCAATGGTATTATGCAGCCGCACATTATTAAGGCCTCAAGTCTCTGAAGGCTAAAAGGTAAAACCAGGTCTTTAGATTATATCAAATACTCTGTCCAGAAAAAATGTGCCACCCACAGAGAAGTGGCTGAGCATCCTTGCCAGAAGGATGTAGACACTGATTGAATGTGTTCTTATGGGCCCCTTTGGTCACCTTGTTTGCATTGACAGTGGCTATAAAGAAAATCAGTGTAAAGCTTTAGCTCAGGCTTCTTTAAGTTTACTTGCACTTTTGCGACATTTTCACCTCAACAACTTGCTTGTCCTCCTCAGACTTTGAGCTACATGATCCACCTTGTGTTTAAGAGGATGGATGGCGTTGATATGAATAAAAACGCATTTGGGTTGAATTTAAATGAAGCTCGGATAAACATCACACGACGCATAGTGAAATTTCACTCCCAGCATAATTCTCAAAAAAAGAACAAATGAAAGTTTCAAGGATGAGGATGAAGGCGAAAAAGTGCCTTTTGCATCTCCTGCCCCGGAGCCTCTGCTCTTTATATGCTAACAAATTACACAGCCTCTGGGCCTGATTTACATTGGAAAAGCTTTTTGTGGAATAATTACTAGTCACATTACTGCTACCTGACACACTTCAGTCTCCACCTTCAGTAGGCAAGCATAAAATTTATTCAAAGGAAAGATTGCAGAAGGCCAAAATGCAGAAACCAATGAATGTTGATGAATGTCAAAGTCATTAAAGCTGACTATTGTAGCAATATTGCTGATTTGAAACAGTAGACGAACATATGTGTTTCTGCCTCTTGTGGCGAATGGGAGCAAACTGCTTATTAATACGAGGCAAAAGGAAAATCTTTGTCGGTGTAGGTCCGTGCTCTGACTTAAATGGCATGAATTTCAGTGTTGGTCAGCTGGCTGGTCGCTTCATTCAAGACCAAAACTAGACTCAGAAGGTTTTCTGACACCATTGTCAGGCTTATTCATGTTGGATTATGGGTTGCCCTAAGCTCATGACATTCCTTTCAGCTTCAGCTCTTTGTATTTAGAGGTAACATAATTAGCAAATGTTAGCGTGCTTACTATTATAAAGCTATTTATTAATTAAAACATGGGGGCCTCAGGGATCTGTGGCCCGAAACACGCTCCTGTTTTGGTGGTTTAAGACTTTTCCCTTTCAACAAACGGTTAAACCCAAGAGAAAATTAGCTCTTATAAGTCAAAATACAAGCAGAAATGACATTTTTCTGGTGTGGCTGGACTGAAACAGCTAGTTATGCTCCAAAACAGCATAACTAATGAGGTTGTGGTTTCCTCTTAGAAAAATGAGCAAGAAGTGTTTGTATTCAAAACTCTTTTATTTATTTATTTTTTTTTAACAGTAACCTATTTCTTTTTTTCCCCCTATTTACCCTGGTCATCTTTAAGGCACTGAGGTCTTCAAGCTGCGATTTTATTATTCTAAACCTTGTAATAACCCTAATCAAAAAAATAAAAGAATAAAAGAAAACAAAAGCCTCACTCACTGATTGTCTCACATCTCACATAGCAGGCCACTGTAATCATTTCCCTCGAGACTCTCAAGACACAGTAACAAATTTAAATGCCCTCTAATTTTGGACAAAAAAATTATACTAAGAAGAAGTGCTCTTGACATCCAAATCACTTTATTAAGAAACTTAGCAATTTTGAGCTCACACAATTTCCCCACTCGGCTATTTTGATCTCACTTTCAGTGCGATAAATATTTCTTTTTCATTTTCCATTAATGTTCAAGGTAAACCAAAAAATCCCTAAAAATGAAAGTTTGAAGCTTGCACTCAAATTACATAGTTCATTAAAAGCTTTTGCTTGCTGTTTAGAAATAGATGCCTAATAAAAATCATACAATCATTCATCTTTCAGCCTACGTCTTGGGGTCAAAACTTTGCCAGTTTGGGCCGTCAAGTATTTTAGATTGCATATTTAAACCCTTGTGCTCTTATAAATACAGATTTCACTCATGGCAGCTCGGCCTATTTTTGGAAAGCAAACCCCAGGAGACTCAATCAAAGCTCCAGAAAGCCGGAATGTTAACTGCCTGATCATATGTAATTTTGTGTTATGAACATCAAATAGAGCTTTCAAGATGAGGATAATATCATAATCTTCAACCATAGAGTAAAATGCAAAGCTATATTCCTCTTACGGGGGAGGAACGGAGAGACAGACTTCCTGTTTTATTATTCAGGGCGTCATCTGCTTGGAGTGTTCGGAGCTCACTCTGGGCAGTCTAGCCAAGAAGTGGGAGCAGCAGAGCGTTCAAATGTTTACATCGGTGGGGATTGATACCAAGCTGACTAGCTAATGTTCGGACTGAGGTCATGCTATGAAAATAGGTGTTGAGAATCATTTCCGATTGAGTTGTCTCCTCCTGAGCTGTCTGCCTTTAGACACATGGTGGTCATTTCCACTGTAAACACCTGCTTGTTTTACCTGTTACCTTTTTATACTACTGTTTATCCTAGTCACTCTTAATAGAAGAAGAAGAAGAAGAAGAAGAAGAAGAAGATGATGATGATGATGAACAGGGAAAAAAGTGAAACACAACACTTATGTGTCATTGTTCAAGACACAAACATCAATTACAAGTAAAAGATGAAGCAAGTTTGACTCTACCATAATTAAAGAGACGCTTATTTAATTCAATGGCACCTGCATATGGCAGGAAAATCCTTTACACATTAATCTGTGAAGATGAGCTAGTTGTCTTTCTATAATCTTTTTTCTTCTCTTGAAAAAAAGGACTTAAGTTTAAAAAAAGGGGGAAAAAAATCCAAGACCACTAGATGAACCCCTGACATAGGCCTTCCACTTGGGCCAACAGTCGGAAATCCCTGAAATATAAAAGTGCGTTGATATAAAACAGAAAACAAACAGTAAGTCTAACAGGGAATGTTTGGCATTTTTGCAGGGTAAATGCCTAAAGTGATTACAAATTTCTGATTGACATTTTTTTTTTCCCATTGGTATTTGACACATTACATATGACCTTTTTAAATCTCAGCTTCTTTATCTGCATCTTGGCTTCACTGAAGTGTTTGCAGAAATACTGAAATAGCTCACACATGTAGTCAAGCCCCAGGTTCTTACAGTTACAACTTTTCTGTAATCACCTGGACATGATAACCTTGACTTTACACTTTATTTTAAACTCCAGTGCACCAAATACAGATATTTTTTCTCCTTGTTTTCTCTTGCCCAAGAAGACAAAAGAGGGATGTAACTTCAGCAGCTTCTATGGGAAGAAACACTGCAATCCGCTGTCTTTAATGTCACTGTATAAAAATATGGCCAGGTGACACCTTTTACTCTCTAGTCTTGAAACTTGGGCCTGGAAGGTGCCTTTGCAACAGCACCACAGTTATTCCTTCCATATTTCCTGTCATCGCAGCTGAGCCTGAGCACCAACAATTTTGGCTAAAACTGTTGTAAAGGGACGGCCTCTCCTGTCTCTGAAATGTCTCGCTAAGAGCGAGTTGCGAACCTGCTGGGAGGTGCACCGAGGCTGTTTTTTTTTTTTTTGGTGGATTTAAAGCTTATTGTATCACATAAATTCAGCAACAAAAGATAACTTTTGAAATTACATCTAGTATATATCGCATTGAGGTACAGTTCACTTTTGGCTTTATCCGTCCCTTTGAGACAAGTTCAATGACATTGGTTGAAGAAAGCCATCTGTGTTTGCGGGCCAGCAAGGTTTGTAAGGCAAAAAAGCTTCTGACCTAAGATTTCCTGTGGGAGCTGGCCTGACACTCCCTTCTGGTGATGATATTATTGATTTAGATTGAAAATTCAAGAGCCATGTTACCTTCAAGGATTCTGCTCACCTATGAGAACAACACCAGGTCCTGCACTGAGTGAGTAATTATGTCACGAGGCACGACCGGGTTTATTAAGACATCATGGAGATTTTGTCCCATTGGCCCCAACAAATCAGAAAACATTCATTGCTTATGACAGAATCTATCAAGTATGAACTGTTTGCTTATCAAAGAATTGCAGCTGCTTGATGTAAACCTTGGGGCATGCTGAGTTATTTCAAGCAAAACAAACACTGTACATGTTTTGAACATGTTTGAAACTGGAAGCATCACATGAATCTTGTCCAGAATACAACACACCAGCCTGTGGTCACTGTCTCTTAAAAAGGATTATTTACAATGATTCCTTATCCAGAAAGTAAATTGTGTGTGGGGGGGTTGTTGAGTCTTTTGTGATGCTTCTGCTGCAATTTTCCCTTCCACAATGCTGGGCCAATGGAGCATTCCCTCCTTATCTCCCTGAGTCCTGACTTGAGTTTTGTTGAAAGATGTTCCCTTTTCCACGGTCTTGTTCTTGTTCAGCCATGAAGATAACCCCCCACACATACCCCCCACACCCCTCAACCACCACCCCACCTCTGCCCCGCACCCGATGAGCTATAATCAAAACCCCGACCAAAGTGTGTATCTCTAAGAGCAGATTCTCATGCTTATGATAGGAGGGCATAGAGCACGCAAGGGGCGGATGTGTGTTCCCTTTGAACGTGCCCTGGGTGGCTGCCACAGCTTCTCAGCGCCATAATGTATTTTCAAAGTGAGGGGCTTCTGCAGGATTCGCAGGTACCCGGACTGTTAGATTGAGGTTAAAGGGAAAGCATGTTGTCACTACTGGAGATGATGTTGTCTTTTATTTAAAAAAAAAAAAAAAAAAGCCCTATCAAAAGCCAGGCCAACGGCTGGAGTAAGATTACAAGGCAATTACCTGACATTTTAAATGATCAGAATCTGCCGGGAGGGGCCCAGATGCTGCTAAATGGAAAGCGTTGGGCCGACAATTTCTTTTGACTCCCTTGGTGTTTGCAGACGCAATGCATGGGGGGTGGCACACAGCTCAAGGTAATGTAATAACACTCACAGAGCGATCGCAACTGCATTTCCCTGCTTTGCTATGTATGTATTCTCTTTCAGCCGCCCATGCTGGAGCGGCAGCACGTCTTCGCCGAATCTCTTATTCTGTTTGTAAAGTGACAGGGTAGCTTACAGCGACACTTAACCACTCGAAGAAAACATCAATATGCCATTGTTGCTCCTGCAGCAGATCCCATGTTCCTCTTCTCCCTACGAGTCCATCAAGACAGAAAGGTCAACCAATGAACAGTGAGAATTACTATTTTGCTTATCGGCCGAGGTCGTCCCCGAGCCAGATTACCTCATAGGTCCACACACGGCGAGGGAACGACGTTGCTGTGTTGAAGCAGCGAGGCAACCAAAGCCACATCAATAACGGATTAACTTTACCAGTTCAAATCAGATGTCGACGAGCAGATGTGGGATCTCACCTCAGCAGGATCAACTCAGATTACTGTTTCCTGATGTGATTTAAATCAAACGAGTGAAAAAGAGATAAATAGAACAAAAACCTCATCTGAGTTTCACAAACAATGACTCATATTCAGCAGAGTGAAATCAGCGGACAGCTGCTTCGTGAGATAATGTCCATTTTTTTTCCAAGTTCCCAGACAATAAGGTTGACATTTGTGGCTTTGAGTAAAATATCTGTTATAACTCTAACAAATATTGGATGGATTTCCACGAAATTTGATACAGGCTTTTGTTTCTCCTCAGAAAGAATTATACTGATATTCCTGCAACTTCTCCTTTCGAGTCATCATCTAGGCCTAATATTCAATCTATAAGATACTCGACAATGACATTCCCATTAATCCCAATTTGTTAGCATTTTAACATGCTAACAAAGGCAATGACCAAGGAAAACATTAAGTCTGCTTAACATCAGTATGTCAACACTGTCCTCCATGTAGAGTTAGCATTTCAAAGCCTAATAGAGCTGCTACTGTTGCTGTAAAGTCTTGTTAGCAAAAACATGCAACAATCACAATGTCTGCTTCCTGTAAATATTCCTGGAGGTGTAAATTTTTGTCAGTCACTGCATGCATATTCTTCAAAAGGTTAAGCTGACTGAATTTGTCAAGTAAACCTAAGTAGCAAATTAATTTGGTGAAACACTAAAGTGATTTGCTACAGCTTCATGTAAGAAATCTGCTTTATACCAGCATCAGTGTAGAATAAAATCCAGTTTTTATATTTTTCAAATAACTAAAATGATAAATCCACGGCTTATAATAAGCTTGAATAACTGGTGAAATTAGTTTGTTAGGTATTAAAAGACAAGTAAAGTGACATTACAGCAAACATCTCATGAAAAAGCAGGTACACATGAGCCTGGGTTTGTCATGGGTGTGAATGAAATGACACAGCATCCCACAACAGGGACTTTATTAAAGCAGCAGAATGGAGAATACTGCTAACTAAATTAGTCATGGGTGAGATGGTGGGTTGCTTTGAAATATTTCTTAAAAAGAATCCTTTAATCTCAGCTCTTAGTTGAGTTCCTCACCGCTCAGACAATTGAAAGAGAATGAAATCGCATGTCCACGGGTGACACACCGCCACCTCAAGGCATTAATTTTGCGCTGAGGAAAATCTGTCAGTTAAAATCCATGTTGATCTTTTAAAAAGTGACCCATGGCATTTAAAATTTTGGCTCTCAGCTGAACTCTGTCTCACCCCTAGAGAGAGAGAGAGAAGAGGGAGAGTGAGTGAGAGATTTGGACAGTTACATCACAAGCTTAGGAAGCAATGCTGTCTTGCTACTTCAAATAAAATCACATTCACACATCGGACATAAATTAATACCCCCCCCCCGCCTCCACGCTGTTGGTTTATGCACAAAATGAAATCATTTAATTCTTGAAGAAGAAGTTTGTCAGATTCTACTTTCTCCACTGTTTCTCCGTTGTGTCATTAAAGTGGTATATTGTGTTGTATCCAGGGTTTCTGCATGGATTGCCTCTAGGGTTGGAGAGGGCACTGCATCCAGAGGCACACTCTTGCACTGTGTTGAGGGAAGAAGCAGAGATATTGATTAAACTCTGTCAGCTACCCACCATAGGAATCCACAAGCTTGTGCTTTTATTTGGACTGTTTTGCTTTATTAGCCTCCCTATCCCAAAAAAACATACTGCTTTAATACTTAGATTTTCATTAAATCTGCATCTGTTTCATCTGAGTATTTCCTGCAAGTCAGTTTCATCCCTGCAATTTGCTTAACATAATCAATTCTGCTCCTATATGAGTCAGTGCACACATACACACTATTTTATATTATTAATGATCTCTTAAGCAATTGTTCCGGCGAGAATTTGGCTCTGCTATGATAGTTATTCCTCCCTTAATGATGTCTTAGATGACTGTCCTTCTAGGCATATTTCTGAGATGAGAATATTTGAAAGCAGCAAGTGGCCTCACAGGCTTAACTGTTAATATTCTTCCTCATGGATATTCTTAAAAAAAAAAAATCTTGAGAGGTGGTGTAAAATAAGCAACAGGCAATTTTTTTTTTTTCCACTGTGCCTCCGACGCCATACATCACACAACAGACAAGATGTGGATACTTTGTTAACAAGAGTGCTCGGTTCATAAAATGTCAACTGTCACTTAGGCTGTTGCAGTTAACAATGACATTTATCAAACATCTCGCAGCTTAAAGGACTGATCCAGGACCTGTTTTCTACCCCTCACCACTCACAGATTGATAGATGCACAGGAGCCATAAATAAGTGCCATAAATGCAGGTTTAGAAACAGATGGTTCAAATCTTCTTTCAGCACTCTGAATATCAGATTTATAGACGGTGAATTACATTGTGTTTGCAAAACACAGAGTCTTGCTCAAACATCAACTGATTCATTGTAATTCTTACTGCCTGAAAGCTGCAAATATGGTCCAGTAGTGTCATTCAGGGTTTGGAGCCAAGTCACTGTTCCTTTTTTGCAAACTCAGGGTTGATTTCTTTAATATCCAGAAATAAAACACAGCTGTGGCTATATCCAAGTATGATATTTGGCCAGGATGCGCCATTTTTTAAAAACAAATAAGTTCTATTTATTAAAATAAATAGAAAATCATATGTCATCACTTTCTTGAAATTTTACTGTAGTAATTAAAAAAACAACGATTATATAACAATTTCCCTTTGATTTCTTTACCAGCAAAGTCTAAATTTTCAATTAAAATATATATCAAATTGTAATCAGCAAATTCAATCATATTCTTGCACAAATGGGACCTGTAACTGTAACTTTGGATGCAGTGATCCAAGATTTAAGATCCAGTCTTTCATAATATTGATTCCAATACCTGGACTGATGGTGCCTCTGCAATGTCGAGATCCAAAATAGCACCAATGGTGTCTTTTTTTTTAACATGCTTTTACCTTTTCATGTGAAAACCACTATTGTCATAGTCATCAATCTGAAGTGAAGAATCAAGTGCTCTTTAAGAAACATGCACCTTTAGTGCAGAAATCACTGCCTTTGTCTCATAAATTGCCTTTAAATGTTCTGCAAATGGGGCAGGAACAAGGACAATTATGCAATGGCACCGAAGGGTTTTATCTCTTCACTGGTGCAGCTACTGGTAAGCACCATCACACGAGAAGCTGATCTTTGATCCCGGCAGACAGCTGACAATGACAAGGTCAAAAGATTAAGCCGCTATATGTCACCAGTTATTTATGTCTCTTTGACTTTGAGATGCTCTTCAAACTCTCACTGACAGTTACAATGGGTCTCATCTCAGCAAGAGCCACATACTGTAGGGACACCAGACTGCATGAGAGCTGCTGCAAACGGGGGACAGTGACTTGGTTTGGAATGGAAACCTCAAGGAGACACTGTTGCATTGATTTTAGGACTTTTTCAATCACATGCATGCTTTCATTCTTTGCAGTTGGTTGCAGCTTTCCTCATTTTATAGGAGATAATGTTTAGCATTAAAAGTAAGCTAACACTGCAGGATTTATCTTACATTGTGCTCTATCAAGCTATTTAAAATACTTGTTAATGCAATACAACAAAACTGGTGAAATGCATGATAGAGTAAAGTAACTTACACTGTCTAAAAAGGCCCATTGAGAAATAAATGTGAGGAAAAAATAGTCATTTTCATCAACATAGAATGCTAGAGACATATTTGTCTCTCACGTCAAGGTGAAATGCCAGTTTGCTGTGTACTGTTCAAGGTTCTGGGACTTTCTCACTCCCCACAAGATTTCCGAGAGCTATACAGGGCTAAGTTCTAAAAAAAACGTGTTTATTCTGCCGGGCAGGGGTAAACATCCTTTGGGCCCATCAGTCACTGCTAGCTGTTTGAGTGCAATCCAAGATGCACCCCCCACCTCCCCCGGTGAGAGCTGGGAAAACCTGCATGCCCCGTGTGATGTTCCAAACGCTCCCATCTGCCAAGAGTGGTCGGTGTGAATCCAACACTAAACTCTCTCTTATTTTGTCGAATTTGTTATTCCACCGGGAGGTGAGCTCGAGGGGAATACCTGCTGTCACAACACAGGAAGTGAAACCGGGCCGTGACCATCCTGAATTTAAAGCAATGCCCCACACTGACCGAACTCGAGGATTTGTTATGCAACAGCAGAGGGGACGTGTTGTAGTCAATCTGTCACCCAGTCATCAGTGCAAATTCCAGTTCATGAATCCCCTCATTTTTGTTATTCAAACTTCCATCTATTCACTCACATTTTATCGTGTCAATACTTTGTTCATCTCATCTGCCAGAAATAAATTTATGCATTTATTCTCCCACATTTATTCAAATGATAATGGTCGAGGAAGAGACTGAGTCAACGGATGAGATTTGCGTATTATCTGTGAAATGGAAATCTGTTTCCAAGATTGTTCCAGAGGTGTGAGTGTGAAGTATTAAATCTATGAATATATACAATCTGCCTCCCAGCTGCAGGAAGGCTGCGAGGTAAAGGCGAGTTTATTTGTATGGCAAGACAATTTGAAGTGTTTTACATAAGACATAAAAGGCGTTAAAAACACAAGCCTCCATCTGCAGGCTTGCCATTAGATGCTCCAGGAGCCACAGGTAGCTTTAACGAGAGGAAATGAGACATCCCCCCAACAATAATTTGACCCAGGTCTTGATTATGGGACCCGTTTCCACAGCTCGCCTGTGATCCCTCGTTCAAACACGTCACATCTCATTCGTGCTCAAGTCACTTTGCCCGGCATGATAAACACCAGGGGAAAACATGGCCTTTGCGAAGAAGCCAACAGGGTGCCCTCACATTTCACACGATTTCATCACTGTGTCCATTTGTATTAACTGTCTTGTTTGAGAAATGACAGTCTCTATTGTTCTTCTGTTACAAGGGATGCAATAGATTACTTTATCTTCTTATAGAGGAACTGTTGTTATTACAGGATATTGCATAATATTTAAATTTCAAAATAATTACTTTCATTTTACCAGATTCTTCTGTCAATATTGATGAATATTACCAAAACTTCCCTATACAACTGTTATCAGCTCCCGTAGCTCTACTTTATTATTATAACATTACTTTATTATTATCATCATTATTATTGATGTATATATTGAAGACTCAAGAGATTAATCTGGACTTTCACCGTCTTACTTACTTTGTTGGCACAGTTTTCTACCTTAAACCTGCCATGTTGGAAATGTGGTGATACTAAAACATCAAGCTTCCTTTGCTTTTGCTGAGAAGAAGAATAGAGTAAAAAGGTTCTTGACAGACAGAAATGTTTTTAGTCATTCTGTGTATCTCAATAAACAACTAATCTAGGATCTATTCATGAAAACTGAACGTGTCTGCAGCTCTGAATAGCAGGAGCCAGATTTCACTTTTCACTTTTTTTTTTGTTGCTTTAACAAGCCAGAATTCTAATTTCTGCACACTTAATTCATTTTTTATTTGTTTTGATTTTGCCCCACCTAGATAGTGCCTTCTATTACTCAAATTTCATGTTATGTTGTTTTTGAGTGTACCTTCATGAATGGATGATTGGAGGAATCTGAGAAATAATCAAAGGAAAAAAGTCAAAACAATGTCTGATTATAAAAGTGTTGCTTGTCAAATTTCAACCTTCATGGCTGATGAGGATAAAATCTGGTCCAATTTATAATGGCTCAACAGACAGAAAGCAACCAAAGTGAATATCTAAAAAACAACAACAAAAAACCCCAAATAAAGTGAACACAGAACAAACCGTTCACCTTGTTTGCTTGTTTTGTATGACAGCAAGGTGAAAAACACACTCAAAATCCAACAGCATGTTAAATGGTATTATATTTAAATTGCAAGCAGAAGAACACCAAAAGTAATTTTCTTTGGCACATGCCGCACTTAGCAGTATTTCAAGGTAGGATTTCTCAATTTATGACAAAAAACATTCCTTCAACTATTCAAGTGCAGATTTAATGGCTCGTACGTGTACACACTTGAATACAGAACGAAGGGCAGGAGCCAAACTCTGTTTGCAGAGGTGTGGAAGACTTGAGCGACAAGCTCATTATGCAGTTCGAGACATACTGTATCATTGATTAACATTCATCATGCTCAATCTACCTCAAACTCTGCGTCGCCTAACCTGCGCTGCAGATGCAAAGCAGCCCCCCCCCTCTGCTGCCACAGCCATATTTGCAGACAGAGGTTAATGGGAACGGAGCACTGTGTCACTGCATTGCCATGTTTTAAGAAGACCTGCAGCTGGAAGGTCCAGGACAAGTAATGTTTACCTAGTGACACCTTAACAGCATGTCAGAGCGATTCACCGCCGCTCAGGTCAGGTGGTTGGGAGTTGTGTTGAAGTGCGCCACTCCCCGGTGTGAAGGCATAAGAAAAAGCAAATAAGCATGCAGGAGGAGGCAAGTGCTGTGATAAGGAATGGCAATTAGACACGATGGCAGCATGCTGTTGCTGGCTCGCGTGCATATCACAGCATGCTTTTTCACAGGTTATATCTGAGGCTGTACCTGCACCCTCAGTTTTATCGTTTCAGACTGATTTTCTCATTCAAATATCTCTAAACAGTGTCATCTTACCGTCCAGCCACCATATTTTTCAGTGAAAAAAGGAGGCAATAAAATGTCAAGAATGAGATTCATGAATTTAAAGTCATTCAAGGACAAGACAGTGAGGCATGGAGCTCTGTTTTTAAAGATGTAAACACAATATCTATCATGAATTATGGAGTGTCTATCCACATCTCTGCTCGGGCTCTGGGCAACATTAGAAACTATTAACATCCACCCAAACACACTCGAATTTCTGACCAAGCTGTCAGCTCTCGAGTTGCATTATGGGTATCGTAACCTGTTTATTGTGAGACCCGCCAGTGCTGTTCAGTGCAGTTTGAATTCAAATTTACGAGATGAGGTGTGAGTTCTTGATCTGCCTCCATTTAAACCATCAATGAGACTCCAGAGGAGGAATATTGTTGTACATCAACCCCATTATTAATCACTGCTGCATATTTAGTGGATGTGGAGATCAAGTTTGAATAATAACAAGGGAAAGAAAATGATCTAAAATATAGCAACATATCTTATAATGCAAGAATTAATAATTAAAGTCTACAAGACACCAACTAAGCTTGCACATGGTGCAGAGATGGCAGCCATGTGCCAAGGTTGGTGACAGCTGCCAGGTAAACAGAGCAACGCTGGATAATTGCGACAGGTGCAAAGAAAAAGTGTGTGTTTCTCTCTGTAATTTGTTTCTATATGACTGTTTTTTAAATATCTGACACTGTTGATTATATATACTGGATTTGCTAATCTTAAAGATACCGAAACCTCGTTAGAATTTACCTAATTATTCACACACTCACCCTCTTATCTGCACCTGTACTGTGACTGCCTGGCAGCTGACATCAGCCTTGGTATGTCTGTGAGTGCCATTTGTTTTTACTCGCCCTGAAAAAGCTGTTGAAATGCAAACGTGTTAAGCACATTTAGGCTTTAAGGTTTAGTAAAGCAGTGTGCCTTGGTCATGACTTATTGATCACAAAGCAAAGTACAAGTCTAACCTTTTCTCTTCTCTTTCTGATCTTATGATGCGTCCTTGGCTCCAAAGAGCACCTGCGTACCTGAAATATCACCCTTCAGCCAATCAACTACCATGTGCTTTCTTCACGCACATGCACATCAACACTCAGTCACCAGAGGGACTGTTTAGATTTTGCAATGATGAAAAAAGGAGAAAAGGGAAAGCTGTTATTATTTTAAAATGTGGACCATTATTTTTTTCTTGTGTTATTTTTACCATGGTATTGTGTTTATGAAGACTGCTGCTTGAAGGCCTATTAGCATTCCATTTAACATAACTGTGTCAGTTAAATGCAGTGGCTGAGTGTTTATTTTTTTGCTATGTTTGGTTGATCCATAATTTCCTGCAACACTGTTATTATGTGCTTTCCTTTACCGTGAGCTTCATTAGTAGCTGTTGCTCTCTGGGTGTAAAATATATTGCAGGATGCATCTCCTGCATAAGTGAATCTGTGATCAACCTCACAGTCCCTTCAGAAAGATGCAAATGTACATTTACAATTATTTACGCTTGGCTTCACCAAGCCACACCTCCTTAACCTGGCTTTAAAAACGGGAAACGTCTGAAGCCAGGATGCACTGATTAGACTGGGTCAACTTCACATTTTGTTTTTGTTTTCATGGATTTCTGACTTCTTCTGGCTCCTCTGAAACTGCCCCCAAGTTCAAATAGAAAAATTTCTGCAGTAATTATGTCAGATCTTGTCTGCAAATGCATTTATGAGGTCAAGTTCAGTAATTTTGACACATAAATTTGTAACTGAGTGTAGATTAATTAACAAGTAATGCATGCACTATTAAGGGCGATAAAACAAAGTTTGGTGCAGTTTGAGCCCCAGACTGAGTGAGCTAATGGAGAAGTTGAAATGACTCTGGTAGCTACATATTTCCTGTGAGTTTACCTGACCTTTTGGCTCTCCGTATGGTGGATGCAGCACAATTATTTTGAAATGTTTCTCCAAAAATAGAAGCAGAAATAATACTCAGCCTGTCTGAAAGAGGGTTTACCATTTGATATGAAAATATTCCACAGAAAATGGTTATTTCTCTGATCTATGCTCATTTTCCTTGATTATGCAGTTCAGCTTGTATACACTTCAAAACATGGGGAGTTAAGTTTGCAGTGCAGAAGTTTGCTAAAGGTCTTACAAGGCTGACAAACTGTACTGTGGAAATGTGGAAAGCTAAAATGGAACTGCTGAGGTAGAGAAAATGTTGTTTACTTTGATGCCATCCAGCACTTCAGTGTGCAACTGCCTAAACACACAGTTTAGTTTGAGGGAAAACTAGAAAATGCAATATGCCTTATTTCAGTTGATCAGCTAATTCCACTTACAGTAATGTGCGTGACTGATTACCAAATTAGGGTAGTTGTACACAAAATAGTTGCAAGACAATAAGGTTAATACTTCTCTGGGCAAATCACCATTTTAAGTGAGCACTCAAATGAAGTTGGTAATGCCTTTTCTCTAGAATTCCTGTGGGAGTGTGTTATTGTCTGTGTATTGGTGCATCTTCCATTAACTCCCCAACTCACTTTTAACATAAAATCCCTGTTCTTATATATTTTATGCACATTTAGTGAGAGATTTTATCAGCAAGCATTAAGACAAGTGTAGGATTCAATTGTTTTGGAGTCCTAAAGGCTAAAGTAACGATTCAAGGTGTGAGGCAAATTAAGTGTTACCATACAACATCAAACTTATACCACATCTTCTGGCAGCATCATGAAGTACACACTGATCAAAAAAGCATGTTTCCAATAAATATCAGGGATACTATAAAAAATAAAATTTCTGTGAGCTTCATGATTACCATGAAATGATTCTTTTTTTATAATCAGAATTTGATGCACAATATGAAGTCTACAACAGTCAGACTGCTCAATTATTTTGTCTCATTCACTTGTGCAGAGACATTGAAAATGAATTACTACTTATGCAGTAATAAAACTGAAATTCACCAAGAGTTTAAGACCCAAAAGCCATGCCACATAATTGGTTTTAAATTAAGTTTTAACAATTGCTAAATTTTTACTGGGGCAAATAAATATGCTTTGTCACCTTTTGCATTTCCTTTTGCATTTCTTAGCTGTTAAAATGCAGTTTGCATGCATTTATTTATGCGTGTAGCTTTTATTTGTTTCCTGAAGTGCAAACAGGGCACTTAGGTTGCACTGTGTTACAATAATATCAAGAAGAGTTGTACAGACAGGAAAGTAGCAGTACAAAAAGGTCTTTTGATACTTGATCGTGGGCCAGAGTGTGTGCACTAACAGCTGTACACACACACACGCACACGCACACACACAAAACACACACACACACACACACTTGAAACTACCAAACTGGTTCCAACAATAAGTCAAGTAAGCTAGGTTAAAATGGCCCCTATAGACTGCCTGACTGATTTAAAACTCAAAGGCCACCTGTCTGGCACCCTAGGGCCTGTAATTGCCATCACTACACTGACAGCTAGAAAATCACACCAGAGAGGGATTATCTTGTGGATTGAGGATTCTTGTGTGCAGCAGAGGCACACAGTTGATTGCATTAGGATGCCCATTGAGCCCACCCCTGTGGAGGACTTAAATAAAAATGCTGCGGTAGCTGTACATTGTGTTTTTAAGGTGGTTAGAGACTGCTGTTAATCAGTGGTGACAGAGTCGCAGATCAATACAGATTGGATAAGAGTGAGTTATAGGAGGGTGCAGAGTTTAGCAGGAGATCCGCCAATTGTTTGTAAAGACAAACAAAACAAACGGTGCCAAAGTTCTGTCAGCTGTTTGAACATCAACAACATCAAGTTTCCATTTCATCTTACTGATGTTTGCATGCATGGGACAGTTTTATAGGGCTTTTTTTGTATTTTAGGTTGCAGGAACGTAAACAGCAGCAGAAAAGATACTGAGGATAAAATGTTTGGTATCTTCACAGCAAAAGTTTGATATCTGGGAAACACTTCATCAACAGTATCCAGGATTATAAATCACTTTGTCTGCCTGCTCGCATCGTGCCAGAGTCCCTTTGCTAGCTAGAAGAACAGTTCATCTGTCAACAACTTAATACAGGATGTTGTGATCGCTACAGGTCTCATAAAGGAACAATCTAAAATGTTCTGTTTGTTGGCTAGCAAGAGTTAATTATTTTCCTTTAACCAGACATTAATAGTAAGCAGAGACTCAGTTTGTCACCTGTTATTTCTCCATAACATGCACAGTTATCAGCAATAGTAAAAATGAGCTGTTGATCATCTGTGGACATCACAGCATCATAATTCAACCTTTTACTACAGTTTAAATGTCGACATCTGTTGCATGTATCACAGTCATGAAAATAAAAATAGACTTCAGGTAAAAGTCAGTATGCTTCAGGTGAGCTCTCTCTCTCTTTCATTCGCTTTCTTTCTAAACAAGTGTAGAAATCCCTTCATCATAATTATTGATGACTACAATTAAAAGAAAAGAAAAAAAACAAAAACAATAAAAAAACCCCACATAATACCTGCATGAGAAGTGTGTGCTGGTGTGCAGTTAAACTAGTGATCTTCTTCCTCTGTGTTATTGCTTTGTGTTACCGTTGTTAATTACAGCCCATCAATAGGAAAAAGGTTCATTATCTTCTACAAGACTGAAGAAAGACTCCAAAAACACACATTTTTATCTTGATAAAATCACACTGATGTGGAGGTGACATTAGTATTATGCATCCCATTGAAAATCTTGTTATTAGGTGAAACCCTGGATTAATGATCATGTTTCTTTTGTTAAAACTACACTACCAATAAGTCCTGATCACTTGCACAAACAGAAAAGTGTTTCCCCATCAGACCTAAATCTAGCAGATGCTGGGATCACTGGAAACTCAATCTTCCCATGTCAATCTGAGCAACTTTATTTAAATCTTTTTTTAGAGCTGAGTGTTTTAGAATGTTTTGTCTACTGTTCCAAACACCAGCCCAAATAGCTCCAACTTGACAGAATGGTTGTTATTCTCAAATGTCAAAAGAGGGACAGAGTGAAAGATAAAACAATTGACGCTGATGTTGCTGCTCAAAGCAGAAACCCTGCAGCATTCAGAGAGTTTAACTTGTGTTAAGTTGGTTTGATGCAAAATACTATGATACTGTAAAGCACTATGGCTTTTGCTGCCCCCCCCCTTTTTTTTACTAGAGCTGTATAACCTTTTACATGTGAGCACTGATTTTTCCTTTTTTCTCATACGTTTAAAATGCAAATTAAATGTACATATCTAACACACAATCACACAGTTATTTTGAAAGTGGTGCTTACACATAAAAAAAGAGAGACCCTTAAGACAACTTGATTTTGGCAGAGTTGCCAAGTTACATGGCTGCTCTCTATTTAATTTGCTTATGAGGCACAAGAACTCGTGTGCTTACAGGAGTTTTCCTGTTTCCTGAGTGTTTCGCACTCTTTTTAAAAGTCAGTCAAGTCAGTCTCACATAAATTTTCCCACTGCAAAGCTAACCAGACGTTACATAATTTGCAACCCAGATAAAGTTAAGACTGATAAACAAGAACAGCACACAGTGTATGAGCATTGTGATTTGAATTGTGTTGTAGGTTTATAACAGAGAACCACTCAAACAGGCATGTTTATACAAAAGGCACATTCCAGCTGTTTTATGCATTTTCAACCTGGAAAATTTAAAATCTTGGCACTTTCTTGTCCTTGTTCTCCCATCAACCAGGAGCAAGAGAAAGATTCCTTCACCTATTTTATCATGCTGCTTATTAGCTAAGCTACCATGCTGAAGCCCACCTGGCGTTCCACCTACAACTTACTTTGCATGAATGTGAATCAAATAGCATTTTTTTCCCACCCACATCTGTTAAAGGACAAGGAAGCGAAACAATATCATCAGGTTCTGAGTCAGATAAGCCATTTTTACATATGAATTTCTCTATTTAATGTTCATAGAATCTGGACCACCTGGGTGTGTGGTTGAGGTGGGTGAGGTTTCGCGTTAGTTGGAAGTAAATGTGTGTAATATTTCTGCCATACTTAAAGCAATTCTACATTATTTTTTTGAAACGATACTTACTAAAAGTAACCGTTTTATAAAATTACTTCTGTCCAATTTTCCAGGGAGGTGAATATAAATATAGTGCATTGATTTAATTTCTTGGGAGATTTAATCTCTGGAACGTGACGTCCACAAGCTTTAATGAAATGCTGACCAACCAAAGAATTAATAAAGACAAAGACGAATCACTTCAGGAACTTCCTGTTTTTTATTTGTTTACTTATTTAAGTGCAAATACCTGTTGTGCGTAAATTCAGTAAATGACCAAAAGAGAGAGATAAAAAAACAATTTCCTGCTAAGTAAACTGCTTTAACGAGTCAAAAATTGAATTTAAACAATCTACCGTTCCATGAGTTTCTCAATATATCCTGCTTGCATTTTAGCAAAATATTGTCAAACCAAAGAATGAGATTAAGAATAATCTCAGGCTGCTCTTTCAAAGCTGCAGCTGAAATCAACATCTTCAACGGGGCTGATGATGCACCAACACATGACAGATGGAGAATGTGGACCTATTTTCCACCACCTGACTTCGACCTAAGCATTTGATTATGGACAGGAGCTGAAAATAAACCTGCATCTTTTGTGTGACATTATTACGACTCAAAAGCAGGGACTGTGGTGTTCCTGCTACTTTCTGTTGCTTTTGTCAAAAATGTCTCTATGGGGGACATTTTTTGCTCCAGGAAAATGACTAAAGAAAAATACAAATAATGCCCTGCCATACTTGTGGTGATTAAAAGAAAGGACACCGAGGCTTTTCTTCTCCAACTGCATAATGAATTTCTAATATTCTGCTCCCATTCTGTGCTCCTGTTGAGTGGCAGCAGCCATCTCTTGCATGGCCTCACTGTTTGCTCTCTCTTTTTATTAACACCTGCAGTTGTCAGTTTTAAGACCATAAATCACCTAATTTACCTCCAGTTGGTCCAAGACTACCTCATTTTTCTTAAGTCTTGAAACATCATTCATTGGCGACTTCATGGATCTTCTCATCTCCTTTAAACTCACAATATTGAGATAAGGTAATGTAAATGTATCCGACCCTCTTGCACCTCTCTTTATCTAATAACGTAATACTGGAGATGGGTTAGCCACTTACAAGACTGCTGTTGAGCTTAATTAATACATTATAGCTGCTGAATGCAAGGCCAAAAAGAGGGAAACTAAATAATTGGAAGGTCAGAGCACGCTGACACTCTTCTTATATGTGGCCACATCTCTTTACTTGACCTTCAACCCTGACTTAAATGAATGTAATGTGAAATAAAGGCACATCACAGAGTCATGCATGCTGACTGTTGCCCTGTATCCAGAGCTGCAGTCATGGTGCACTGCATTAGCAGATCCAGAGATTCATGGTGAATGAATATAGCATTAAGGCTACACTTTAAACATCATAAATAAATGACTGTTGGGATGCATGCTTGCAAAAAAACTTTTCCAGCATCATAAGAGTAAAGCTGACAAGGAAAGTTGCATTGGCTGCTACCTAGAGACACTGAGCTTGAGTTTTAAGCTAATCTTCCAACTGTGATCCCATCTGCTAAACCTGATACTATATTAATGTGTCAAGGATGATACACAGCTGGGGATTTGGAGCATTTAGCATTAGCTGCTCATGATATTGATTGCAGACCCATCATAGCAACACAGTATTAAGCAGGGCATACTGCATTTCTCTCATTTCTGACAAATCTGATGAGACCAAAATCAGCCACGTGTTAATCCGTCTCTTATTATTTGATGACTTCCTAGCCTTGTGGGATTCCATCCAAAGCTTGTTATTTTTTATTTAAGATCTTAATCTTGATACCTGGTAACAAATATATTGTTTTATTCTCAAGAAAGACGAAGCGATTTGTTTGGAACCATTCTCAGCTGTGAAATAATATTCATACTGTGCTGCAGTGAGTATTTACAACAACAGGAGAGTGTCGGTGGGATTAACTCCGAATGTACTGCGGCGCCAACGTTCATGGTAATGAAAGAACAGGACACCCGGTGAAACAATGTTGCTCACACAGTGCATGTTTTAAACCTGGTTGCCTTTTGTTCAAAGGTATAAGAATGCAAAGCCATGTTGATTTGTGTGTTTTGCATACATTTCTGGTGTTATTGTTAAACTAGGGATAGAATATCTTAGAATTAAATGCATAAACAGTTGTGGCAAATATATATATGTGTATAATATATAAATAAATGCAAAAGCAACACTAACAATACAGGTAGGAATGACAATTTATTCAGTGTGTAAAGGAGAAGACGGCAGCAGCGGGAGATAATTTACCTCATGCTGAAAATTACATAATGATCAGGTGTATAATCACCATTATGGGCTTTTCAATGGAGATGGACACCTCACACCAGCTGACCACAACACTTCACTCCACTGCCTCTCCTTGTGTAATTGGAACGTCTGCAGCTCTTGATATCTGATCCGAGAGAGCACATAGCCTCTGCACAGATCCAGCAATCAGAGTCACATAGTAGTTTGTGATAATACACCACAGGAAAAAAGCTAAATGGATTACAAAGATGCAAATCAGTGGAAATGCAGGACCAGAATCTTTTTTCGCCTCTAAGTTAACACTTTTTTTTCTCTTTGCAGAAAATAAACTTATAGTTGTAGCTGTCCTGTTGTTTATATGTGTTCAAAAATGTCATATTTTATTTTTTTGAGCCCTCCTGCATATATTTAGAATAGTATGGCCTCATTGGATGGAAATGTGTTTCTAAAAAAACATGACTTTCCATGTAAACAGCATGGGTTTGTTTGCATTCATAATTTCACTCAGAGTATGTTGTTCGTGTGGAACGACAACAGTATGTTTAATTTATTATGTTTACAAGGGCACAATTTCCCAGGTTCAGTACAGTAGTGGGATTCAGCTGCACATCATGTTGAGCATGTTTGGCTTCC
The DNA here is from genome assembly GCA_029783805.1 of Acanthurus tennentii. Lineage (NCBI taxonomy): Eukaryota > Metazoa > Chordata > Actinopteri > Acanthuriformes > Acanthuridae > Acanthurus > Acanthurus tennentii. The sequence continues at coordinate 9,691,293 of JAPZDZ010000017.1, read as the reverse complement.
CCAGCACTCATGAACTGCCGTACAGCTTGTACAGGTGAGAATGTTCATTATTTCAGAATGCAACCTTGTGATGAGGAAGAAAAACACTGCCTGCATCAGCTGTACAAAGTCTTTTCTTTTCTTTTCTCAGGTGACCTAATCTTCTCCATAATCGATGAGTTGTCTGCGTTTAATTCAGAATGTGGTCTAGAATCACCATCCAGACCTTTAAATATTAAAATGAAACAACCTTGCACTTCTCAAGTAACTTGGTCGGGATTGGTTAATGGTGTTCAACATGGCTGCAATAATTTCTTTCTTCAATAAAACCAGTCTAATTTATGAAACTAAACAAAGAGAAACGAGATTAGGCAACATTTTAGCAAACTGGCACTGGGTTTTTCTTTCAGGAGTTTCCATTAATATATATCACAACCACAGTTTAAATTCAATAACTCAAATAAGTCACACTTACTATATTAAGTCAAAGGACATTTTTCCCCTCATATTACCTTTACAGCTGACAAACTGGGTTATTTTTTTTTTTACTAATTTCTTTCCAAAAGCTGTATCAGATCAATAATTATCTATATTAATAATCAATAATTGATGTGGTGGCAAAAAATAAAGTCATGTTATCTTTCCTTGTGCCAACATGTGCCGTACCGAACGTTCAGCTTACCTTGAGTCCTCATTTCCTTTGTCGGACCCTGCGGTTTGTCATCTGCTTTTCTCTAGAGACAATACAATGTTCATGGATAATTCAATTTGGACTCAAGGGCAGTGGAATATAAAAGGCACTTGAGGCCACTTATGCCATTGTTACAGTGCCAACTAATGTAGATCTTAACAAATGTAGTTCCCAGACAGAGACACGGATTTCAATTACCTAAGGGAGTCCTTTGCAAAGGCCCTTTGTAAGGACGGCATAAAGAGACAAAATTGGTGCGCCAGAGTATTTTTTCGGTGACTTTAGGAAGGTCACGAGTTGAGTCCAGGAAACAGACATTTGTCAGGATGATGAGGGGAATTTTTCAGCGTCAGCCCCTTCCCAGAGGTCCCCTTTTGAATGCACATCACACATGACAGCTATCACAGGGCTATCATTGAAGCATCAATGGCTGTCTCAGCCTCACAGCCCTCATTCACATAAATGTCACAACAATGCAAATGTTGACTGAAAGCATAACAGCTCCCTGGAGAGAAACAGGTAAAATAAATATATAAATGCGCATCTCCGGTGTGAAATATGTATCACGTGCACAGTGAATCGGAATAATATACATCAAAGTGCAACTGTGTTCATATCAGCGGGGGAGGAGAAGTGTGCATATGGTCATCAGCACAGCAGGATGTAACGCAAACCTCTCCAGGAGGTTCAGGAAGAGAGTTGTTTGAAAGGAAAAAACCCCTTTAGATGAATTAAAGTATCCCTCCCGAGTGGTCCACATGCAGCATGAAATTTAATTACAGTTCCTGCAGCCTTGGTTGAATTATTTTTGCTTGCACTTTTGAAATCAAAATAAATACAGTTAAGAGAAGGAATAAAAGGACCGCTCGCTGAGGTTCTCTGCAGGAAATGCGTCACCATGGCCATCTTGACATTCTTTACGGCAGGAAAACTTAATGAATTATTTTGCCCTGTGTAACTTCTACCCTTTGAAGAAGAGAATAAAAGTTTGACACCTTGTCTCACCTTCCCTCAAAGGGGACACATCATTTCTCTCTCAGGGGAATCTCACATTCAATGAGACAGAACAAAAGGAGAGGAAAAATTGTCATTCTGTAGGTGCTTGGACGTATCTATGCATCACCAAATATTTCCTCCAAAAGGCATAATGGGAGCCAAGAAAACTGTTTCTAGTTTTTCTCACGGAATGCAAACGTACCTCTGAGTCTTTACCTTGAGGCATTTCACACGACTCAGAGTGGATTGAAAATGCCCTCCTAATAAATTAGACAAATTAAGCTGCATAGACTAATTACTGATTTCGCCGCCACATCCAAGACACTTGTGGGAATGAAAAGAGGACATCGCTGATGGGTGATGATCCTTATGCGTGTGGAGACTGGCTGGAGCTCTGTGGGCTAACTTGATGTCAAGAGACACTGCTCCAGCCTAAGCAGCTACGCCAATCTAATATATGCAAATAATTAATCAGCCCTCTCTCTTGATCTCATTCTAACAAGTTGCTTTTGACACAGTGGCAGCTCCCAAACGAGTCCATTAACGCACTTACCTCAACTTCATTTTCAGTGGTGTTGACATTTTTGCATGAGAAGTCTCACCCTGAATGACTTCCTGGCAAGGGGCTTTCTTTCTTTCCAGGGCCGACCGCATGCACAAATGCTACTGCAAACACACACTTACACACACACACACACACGCAAACACACACACACATGCACACATTCATTGCTCTCTCTTTTTCTATCACTCACACTTGCGCATACACACACTGAGGCAGAAAATGATCTTGTGTCCTGCAGCATTTGCATCTCCATAGATGTCAATCACTGCGAATGAGCACAAACCCCCTTGAAATGCTCATTGACAGCCACCCTGCAACATGGACACATCCAGCCTCATTTTAGCAACATCAGTAACAAACCCCTGCTGCTGTCATTAGAACTAATATAAATCAATGAGAGGAGCTAATTTTATACGGTGCTCCCTACATGCTAGGTGAATGAGAGGCAGCAATCTTCTACTGCCTACAGTTTCCATTTTTTAATTTGCTTTATTTATTCACTCTGTTTTAAAAGTCCACACATTTAAAAGTTAGAGGAAAAAAGATGTATCAGGATCTCAAATTAATCTTCTTTCTTTAACATACTTTTCCCCATTTTAATGACCAATGTTTTCCTAACAGACATAAAGTGGAAAACAAGTCAAACTCCAAACTGTGCAGGAAACAGCAGCTCAACTACTAACAAATAGTGAGAAAAGAAGTCACAGCACTGCCTCTTTAAATGTCTACATATTGGCATTTAGTTTATGATTTTAAGGTTTTACTCATTTCTGTGCCTCTAAAGCACTCCACGTCAATTAATGTGCCTTTTTCAACTTGCATGCAGTCTGGGTTCCTCAGGCAGGAACCTGTTGGCTGCTCCCATGTCAATGTGTTTAACTAAAGGGGTCGAGCTCTTGGTTTTAGGGCATCTGAACCAACCAAAGAACTGCAAATTTAGTGTCTGAAGAATCAGAAGTTGCTGGGGGGTGATCAGTGGGAAGAAAAAGTGCCACACTGTCATCTTTTAACATAAGTACCTCAGTTATCACTTATGCTGCTGCAAAAATATTGTACATTTGTGACTGCTATGAGGAAAAGAAAACATAAGAAAGTGAAAATGGGAAACTGTTATAAGAATAAGCAGCTAAATTGATGGCATTCACATCAGTCATATTTTCTAATATTCCAAAAAGACTGTGCCTCCCATGGATGCATGGAGATCCACAGAGGGCACACCAGTGATGGTCATCTGGGAACAAGATGATAATTGATCACAATGATTATGAATCGCATGGCTTCGAAAATCAGTCATCGTGTGACAGTGGACCAGCTGTGTGGCTGTTTCCTGATATAAAAAGAACAGATTATTTCCACTGCAGAGACAGAAAGAGAGAGAAAGACAGAGAGAGGAGGAGGACAAATCCACTATTTTGCTTTCCCCCAGCTGCCTCAGCTGGGCTTTACAAGCTGCAGCTGGTATCGTTGATCAAAGCACATTATTATTATTATGAAATTTTAGGAAGCAAATGCAAACAAAGGCGTAACAGGCAATTGATCTGTCATTCCACAGTACAGTATGTGGTCTGTTTATGCAAACAGGGAGCATCTAGCTGAGACAAAAATAGATGATGGAGGATATTTACGTATTTAAGCTAATTCTTGAGTCTTAGCAGTGAAATCTGAACACATAGAAATAACAGAAATATTTTTAGATTCAAAGTTACTTAAACTTCCCGAGAATACCATTGTCATTACTATTTGGAGTGAAGCATATATTCACTTAGAAGTTGCAGGAAACATACGCTTTCACTACTCTTAACTTTGCCTGAGAAGCTTTCCAGTTTATAGCTTTTATCTGTGTCAAATTTATGCAGTGATTGTTATCTGTGTCAACGGTGCATTGTAAAAACAAAAAAAGATAGAAAGAAAGATCTACTAATTGCTAATTTAGCACACTTTTATTGCTGCTAATTTGACTAAATGTGAATGAAAAAATAGGCTTTCAAGATGTTTAATATCCAAAGCCGATTTTTTATTATTTACTTGTTTTTTTTTGTTTGTTTGTGTGTGTGTGTGTGTGTTGCACTGATAATAAATTTTTATGTTTGCGATGCGGTATAGATGGGGAGTTCAGGGTCGATGATGCACGGGAGACTTTCTCAGCATGTGTTCGGCATGAGGGAGACAAACACCCTGAAGAGTTTGCCATTCTTTCACATACATGACCCTTTCCACTTCTTCCGACCTTATTTTTGGGAAGAAATCATACAAAGATGGAGACAGGCTTCACACTCTATATACAAAGACACAGTTGGATCCACACTGCTTGCTGTGAGTTGATCGTGCTCATTGTTGTGCCGCTGTGCCGTGCAGGGTTAAAATATTAATAGGAAACTTAAGAAGTCGTAGGGAAATGCAGAATGTCAAACACAATAATTATTGCTCTGCACGGTGGTGACAAGAAGACACGCTGTGCTGCAATCTGTAAGACAGCTGACTCTGAAACCTGCATGAGCCAGGGATCGATTCCTGGCAGTACCCGTCTCTCTGTGCCTTTGGCCCACTATTCTGGGTGGATAAAGAGAAAATATGTGTGGATTTCCTAATCTTGAGCACCAGAGGGATATAGAAGTAAAGCTGAAATGATTGCTGATCTAATGGTGGTTGATCAGGAAAACACAATTACAACAAACCCCTCAAAAAGGTTTACATGATGTGACAACAAAAAGGTTGTCTCTTGTCTTCGGGACTTCCTAAAGCAAAGATTAACTGCACACATGAAACTGTCATGATTCTACACTTCCTTGTAACCTCTCCATCTGGCATTAGGGGGTGATGATACTATGATGTGCATTGATCACATAGACGATGCTCCTGCAGACAACACGGAGCCTAATGCGTCAACTTGACAGGGAATACACCTCAGTTCACACTGCTTGCACAAATCAGGGCGAAAGTTCTCAACTGAAGAAGAATCTAGGTTAGAATGGCATGCAGTGTATCATAGTGTGTGACAAACAAAACATCTGCCAGGCGAGGGGATTTTAACCTATCTGTCACAGCATATAGGCAGCTTTACATCTTGTGGAGTGTGTGTGTGTGTGCGTGTATGTGTGTGCAGGATAGCAAACATTAACACAGTAGCTTAATGACACTGAAGCCCATTGGATGAGATTGCAATGGAACTTGTAGCAGGTCAGTTTTAGCCCCTGAATACCAATACTAAAAAAATAAGTAATTAAATGAGCAAATCTGGATTTTTTTTTACATTATTTATTAGTTGAAAGTTGAAAAAAGTAATTGCTGGTAACGGTTATGATTTCATGGTAAACCTAAGGTGCAACTAAAACAGTATTTCTGCATTTTCAATGTATTTGAAGCTAAGAGAAGACTTAAAGTGATAAAAAAAGGAGAAAATGCATTTGATGTTCTGCTAAAGGTGAAAAAAATTGTTTCACCAGGTCAAACACTGAACAGAAAGTTTTAAGTTTTATCCAATAGTCCCAAGACAAGCATGCTAGGTCTTTTGGTGACTCTTAGGGGCAGTGTGAACAGCCCCAAACTAGCCTTCATGTTGGGTTGGGGTTACTAACCCACTACTCAGTGAATGCTGAGATTGGCTCTGGCTCCACCTAAAACCCTGCAAAAAACAAGTTGGTATGAGTGATGGCATTGTGAATATATTTGAAAATACAGATTCAAGACAAATGGAAGCAACCACTGAAGCTCTACTCAAGTCCATTAGGTCTTGGATTGAAACCTAAATTGTAAAATGATTTCGGACCTTAAAATCATTTCCTCAGTTCTGTCTCAAGGGCACAAAGATTTACACTTAATGATGAAAGTTGCTGCACAGTAGTGGTGGACCTGGGGGCTGTTTTCATTGTGCTGTTGTGTAGTGTCTACCTCCTCTTACCGTTTTACACTCCCTCATGAATCCCTTATGTGCTCTCAGAAGCACAATCAAGAAAGCCTTCTGGGCATCTCGCAATGATGTATAGTCCTGGGGAAGTGCAGAGGCGAGGTATCTGTAATACGTGATGCAGCGTTGTGATACGACTAAACAAGTCCAAGGTCGTCCATCGGTGATTAAGAGACGCCGTCGGCTGACGCTCCAGATTCTATTCAAGGTTTTCTTTAAATAGTTGTCGACTAATGGCAAATCAATAGCCGAGTGGAGGGATGATTAAACATTCCGTCTTTGACTAATGACATTAAAGCCTGAGCCCCTCATAGCATTTACGCTCCTTTGCCGGACAAATTTGTACCTCAGACGAAACCAAACATGAAAATTTTAAGCGGAGCATATATCTGCAAGCGCAATGCATGAAAGGAACAGGGCAAAAGGTGCAGCGGATCAGGCTGCATATAAACGGCTCCATCTATTTTCAATTAAAAGATGCCATCGATTCAGGCCCATTGGTATGCATGGGAAAACAGCAGATGAGTGAGGAGTGTTCCTAGTTGTTTTCACTGCTGAGTGGTAAGTGAAGGGCGTTCAAGCAAATCGAGCCGCTTTGTACACACACGTCTTAACACAAATTAACCAAATTATAAATAAATTTGTCATACTCAGGGTTGGGATTCCGGATAAAGGGAGATTAAGGGTAGCAATGCGGTAAACAAAGATAATCCCAATGCTCAATAATGCAACTCACCTCCCTCTCAGAGGATGGAATATATTTGTTGCCACTTATGTACAAATGACTCGCTCCCAGTGAGTGAGTAAATCAGCGAGCTCTGAATCAATGTTTCATTATATTACACCATGTAATCAAGAGTATTAAATATTCAAGTTGCACTGTTAGTTGGAAAACATTTCAGGGAATAATCTGATAAACTGCTTCAATTCTGACCTGCGTTGGCAAATGGCCAAAAACAGGCTATGTTGTAATTTACCCAGGATAATCATCGTTTCCTCAGAGCAATTAGACCAGTGATGTTACAAAACAAGCACTTTACATCACCATTAGCACTTATGTCAATCTGAGGTCTCCCTCTGTCTCTCACCATCTTCCTCTGTTTCGCAATTCCAGCCATCGCACCCGATCATAATGTACATTTATTAGTGTCAAGGAACGGTAGCAGGCATTATGGATATGCACCGCAAAAATCATGCATTATTCATCCTGCTAAAACAGGGTTAATGCTTCACCCATCACATTACACAGGATGGAGTAAGTGCGGCTGCAACACAGTCTAATTATTAATGTTCTGTTTGGCAGATTAAGCAGATCTATAAGGTGTGTTATAAGGTGCAACATGTTTATCCCTAATATGCAAATCGGCATTCCTCACATGGAAGATGTTGACATTTTATAATTTTACAGAGACTCACCATAAGTAATAAATAAAAATGTCACATTCTAATTTATTCTTTCATGCATGAAGTCGAGCCTTTAATTTGATAAATCGTGTTTTAATGTAGTAATGTTAAAGATGCAACAAGTAGTATTAAGTGCTGTAGCTGTAAGTAGGTTTTTTTGTGCTCTTACATCGATTACTGAGGAAACTTATCTAGATGCTGGCATGTCTTACCATATTATATTATAAATCGAAACATGTATGTTATGTATCAAAAATCAATCAATCAGTATTGTGCTTGTGCCTGAAATAAAATGTCCGCTATTGTTAGGAATTTTAAGCTTCCTTACCTCCTCCTTTATCCTGCATCCCAACTGTTCTCTGATGATTAACTTAACAACATAAGAATTTAATAAGAATTTTGAGCCAAAAAAAATTAAATAGCTCCATTTTAAGGCCAAGTTAATCCATTTTTTCCGGCCTCTCCCAGGTAACCCATTAAGTCAAAAAAGTTCACAAGCTATCAGTTTAATTAGTCGCACTGAAAGTCTTCCCAGAAATTGGGATCATTAGTCTCTGAAACTTTTGGAATTAATCAAAAAACTGGAAATATGGCATTTTAACCAAAACGGGTTGTCCATGCAATGGAAGGCCCTCTTTTACTCCTAATTGGTGAAAAATGATTAGAGAAAATAGTTAAGGGGTTCTGATATTATATTTTGCTCAAGAGGTAGAAAACCTTCAATAAGCCTGATCCACAGTTTGGCTTGAAGTTTTGTTTTGAAATAATGTGCTGGTCATCTAGTAACAAATGCCATATTAAAGCATATTTAGCATTAAAATGTTTCTAAGGTAAATACATTTTACACTTTGAACAACACCTGCTTACTTCACATAAACTAGAGTGTTTATGAGAGTCATCGGCGCATAATCAGCCAGTGAAGCAGAATTGGGAATTTGCACGATTTAGCTGATAAAAAGATGAGCATGCAAACCACCGAGCAGTCCTTTATGCAAAGGATGATTATGTTTGATAAGAATTACAGTATCTGTCTTCATAATAACCTATTTCAAATGCTTTCACAAGGGTATGAGTAATACTATAATCACATTCAAAAGCAAGTAATTCATAGCCCCAGTACAGCAGCACAATGATGCGAGAAATGTGGCAGCCTTTTTAATGAAGGCATTTAGTTGCTGAAAAATGGCAGAATTTACCCAAAACGGAGGTGGTAAATCAACAAAAGTACCCCAGAGTATTTGTACCTGTGCCTCATCCACTGATGGATTTCACAAAAGCATTGACCAAAGCAATTAAGCATCCAGTTTGTCATTTAACTCACATTTCTCGGCGCGAAAAAGATTGTTCCGATGGATGTGATTGCTGAGAGAAGCACTTCCTGTTTGTGTTTTTGTCTTAAAATTCTTATGCAAGTTTTATTTGCTTTGATTTTTGCTCATATTCACTAAACAACAGCGATTTTAAAATATTTTTATTTGAGTATGTTAGCTTGCAGCCACATTAGTTCATGAGAGAGAGGGAGAGATGGTTGACAAGCATACAGAAAGAGGAAAATGCAGAGCAACAATTGATGGCCCATGGCTATAAAAACCCTTATTTTCAGTAAAAAAAAAAAAATACCACAGACAGATAAGGCTTAACTTGCAAACAAAACCGGAGTTGGAGGTGGGAACTTGGCATAGGATTAATGGCCAGTGTAAGAGGCCAGTGGATCTCTATGACAAAGTAATGAAAGAAAGACGTATGGCTGGAGTTCAGCCCGGCCGAGCTTGGGGGCCTCCATGCCTGACAAACACATTATGTGCCAGATGAAGTGACGGGAGCAGAATACAGAAAAAGACTGTGTTAGTGGAGGAGGCGCATACAGTACAAACTACACCACATAAAAGATGGAGAGATTCGTAATACAAAGGCCAGCATTCATATTCCCTCCAGCGTAGAGCTTGTTTGCCACCGCATTACCCTCTTTTTTAAAGTACGGCACTATTCTTGTTACTTATTCATAAATGCATTTTAACATAGTGAATTGGTACAATTTTAAAATTTGATGCTGAAAGGATTTCTCTGTGATGAGTCTGTTTAATGATTAATTTTTGATACAGTGATACCATTATGTAACTTGAAGGATAAAATATTTAAATTCGGACCAGATTTGTCAAATAGAACAACAGTGTGTGAAACTCATGGAGGCCAAATAAACAGTTTTGACTGCTGATGAAGTTTGTGGTATCAGATTATTTAAACTTCCAAGTTCACAAAAGCCAAATTTGATGAAGTTTTACATTACATAACAATAGTCTAAATGGAGAAATATATATTTATAATATATCAAGTTTACTTCCTGCTTTTCTAAAATAAAACAAAAGTACCTCCAGGTCTTGTAATCTACACAGACATGAGAGTGTACTTTCCCATGGTAAGCCGATTACCCAGCTGTACCCATGTTAGTGCCTTGTGCACTCTGTTCAATGAAAGCAGAGTATGTGCAAAACACAGATTGTGTGGCTTTAGGTATGTTGCAGGGCTCCTATCTCCTGTTTTCTTGGGAACCAGAGCGTTGCAGTGGAAGAGACAGTTGATAATCCAGAAATAGCATTGTTCTGTACTACAGTAGCTCCTAAATTTCCCAAAGGATGGCATCCACCCTCTTTAGAGAGGCCACAAGTGACTTCCCCACTCTATTGAAGTGGTTTGGTGCATGTAGTAAAACTGAAGTTTGTGACCCCGATCATGGTTACAACAAACAAAAGCCAAACCAAGTAAAAAAATAGGCCGGTTGAGCATTTTATTGATATCCTTTTCCAAATTTGTACACACATGTATGATCAACCATAAGAGCTGTGAAGTGCTTTTCCACCACTTTGGGAGCCTTTAATTTCTTTACATTAGTACATCTTGAAAATCCAGACTTTATTTTGCATCTGTACAGAAACGAATTTGACAATAGGGGCTACATCTGTGCTACTTTGCAGTTGTTCCTGTCCTGTTTCTGATCCTGAGTCTAAGCAGGTCTGTTTGTTGCAAGAACACAGTAGTTCTGCCACATCTGATAATATACCATTAAGGTGCAAGGAGCTTGAAAGCCCTCGTCTTGCCTGTGGTCTTCATCATGTAGACACACACACACACGCACACAGAAACAACACAACAAGTAAGTTGCAACCTCTTTAGTGTCCACATGGTAGCCGCCGGACTGTGCTCTCCAGCTATTAGGGATGTCATGACAACCCATGCCTCAGCACCAAATCGATGCCAACATTCAGAAAATATGATGCTGCTCATTTTTTCCCCCCAGTATCACTGATACTAGAGATGCCATTATTGTAGACCTTACAGGAACAGCATTCACACCGTCAAGTGTTTTAATCTGCCATTAAACTCTTGAGGAAGGCGAGGAATGCTCATCAATATGGAAGAACAGCAACTCATAGAGGACGGCAACAAGTGCAGCTGCAGAAACAGACCACATCTACTTGTTGAAATAAAAAAAAGGGTCATTTGTGGAAATACTTTGATTATGAGGTTGGTCATTAGGGATTAATAAACCAGCACTATGAAACTTTTAAGACAAAAGAGCAAACACTTGCAATTTAGCATCTTAAGACTAACCTGCAAGTTTGTTTAAGTAATTCCAAGTGAGTTTGAGTACATGACGAGGTTACAATAACTGCATATTCAAAGTGTTATTCTGTCATCTTTTTTTCCTGAAATACACATTGTCACTATTTTTTTGAGACAGCTGGTGTGCTGTGTAGTCAACTACAACATGAACAATAGCTAGAGGTGACCACTTTAGGCTAATTGATTGTAACAATGACTCACAGCAAGGGGCTAATGTCCCCACCACTCAGTCACTGTCATCAGTAATCAACACAGAACTTTAGCAATTTAAGTAAATTTGGGGAAAAACGGCCTGTCAGCATGTCAGAAAGTTAAAACTACAGCTTGCATCAGGGATCACAAACCATGGAATTCTACTTGTGTTGATTTTGACGACTAAATTATTGGCATGAGCAACTAATACGAAGGTGGCAACAAGAAACAACAGCACGGTGCCTCTTTGGGGCAGATTTAAAAGGATAATTGAGGCTGGCAGAAGGTACCTCATTGTTTCATAATGCTTTTTAACATTTCACTATTATTCAGGACAAAGCATTTTAGCACCCTGGGTTTCTTTGTGCACTTATCCCGCTAAAGGTTCTCCTAACGAAGTGTGTCATGTTTTGTTTCAGATTCGCCAGGCATCTGCCACTTGGATGAATTCTGTCTGATTTATGACACAACATGGTCCAGGATGTTAGTAGATTGTAATGGATTTGAGATCCCCACTAAGCCATGACATTAATTAATTTGTTTCTGATTGCCTGTAATCATTGATTGCACTGTGCTGCAACAAGGAACAACATTTTGACACTATGTTGATGGCAGCGACATTTAGCAGATACAGAATCCTGAGTAACTGCAAAACTTCATTTTCACCTTATTGTGTTTATTAAGCAAGCAGCCTAAATCTAATGCCTCGAAAAAAGCGATTTGCCCTATCTAGTTGATTATAGGCTCCGTTTTGCTGCTACTTCAGAAAATATATTAGTCATATGCAAAAAATACAGTAAATACAGAAAGAATTCAATCCACACTAACATAGGAAGAAGATCTATGCACACAGCCAGAATGTTATAGTGGGAAAGTGATAGCGTTACAGTATCTTGTCAATTCATTAATACAGAAGAGCATTCTGTTCATTCTAATGTGATGTTGCAAACAGAATCACACAGTACAAAACATTAATCTCCTGCATACCTCTGAATAGGTGTGCTGGCAACGGCAGTAAACAGATGGACAGTGTTGACATACATATTATGCACTTGGCTAATAGATAAGCACCGCACAATTGGCCAATAGATCAGAAAAAGAAGCACTAAAACAGTGCGGCAGAGTAAGGGGGAGGTGAGATAGATACATTCAGCGGGCCCTTGGGATGTTAATGATGCCCAGTGGATACTGTAGATGGTACAGTTGTAGAAAAGAGACAGTAAAAATGAGTCATTGCATGTCCATGTTTCTGCCCTGCAGCACAATAAAATGCATGATTCAGAGAAAATTATACATTTCAGAGATTTAGAAAAAATATAACATTGTTGCATCGTAATGTTCTTCTTACTGTAAACAAACAAAGGGAATGCAACACTGCATCACAATGCATAGGAGAGTCGACCTTGTTTTGTGTTTAAGATTAATTCACTGGAGAAACACTGCAAATGGTTTTTGACCTAAATGACTTATGTGGGCAATTTTCTGTGGAATAATTTGTCACCTTTAACAGTTTTCCAGGTCTATGTAGTGAAAAACCTAGATGATGTTGATGATAATAATAATAAAAATAGCAATAATAATAATAATAATAATAAAAATAGCAATAATAATGTTTTTCACCTTTTTACATTTACAACTTATATTTCTAATAATTTATTATTTCTTTAAAGTTAAACTTCACATCACTGACTCCCATGTTTGTCTACTTATTTGTCTTTTCAGGCAACACTGAGGCAAATAAAGTCAGTGCATGTAGCTCAGGTTAACTTTGCATTAACAAGAGGTATATTTTAACCGTTGCTGGTTAAATAATCAATAATGCCCGATCATAAAATGCAGCACAAATTGCAGCTAAATTTCCAGAAGAATCTGCAGAGGAAAAGTTATATAATAAGTGGTTTTATTCATTACTATTTTGAAATAAAAGGATTTGGTTCTTAAAGATAAACAACTGATGGGGCAAATTCTCTTTACTGGTGCCATTAAAGCATTATGGAAGGAAATTTAATTAAAAGGACGGCAGTCGAACAAATGAAATAAAAGTGAACAGATGTGCCCTATATTTTTTCATTGGTGTACTAATTAAATAAAAACATTAAAGTCTCTAAACAGATCAGTTTTTATTTTTCTTCTGCCATTTTTAGTCCCTTTGGTGGAGCTTTAGTCTTTAAGTTTAAGGAGCTCATGTATTGTATTCTGAGATTTATTTGCTAATTTTATTATATTGCAATTTTTTCACATTTTTTTTTCAATTTTGAATATCCACCGAGGTTCTATGTGCAAATTGAAAATATACATAAAAACAGATGGACAAAATATACTTAATGAGATTTGCATTTTGTAATAATGATTTAACTACTTCAAAGTTAGTCATCTGGCAGCTGCCCTGTTTATTTAAGTCCACCATGTTTTCACTCTCTCTGCCAGTATATGTGCCTGTACTTCTTACAAGGAATCAAAAAGATTTTTTATTTGACAGTTATGTATTTGACTTTTGTCTCTTTTTAGTATTAGTTCCTTTTATTATTATTATTTTACATATATCTCTTATTGCTGTAATACTTAAGCTGCCAAACAGCAACCCTCTCTGTACACCAATGATTTCAAGTTATCAAAACTTACTTTGGGTCACAACACACAGTTGACCTTTGATGATATTGGTCATTTTGTCTTGATTCGGCCCCTTCCAAGGCCAACTAAAAAATGACAGGTTGTGTGACAGCTTACCTCGTTGCAGTGTAAAATGTACACGTTTGAATGAAGTACCAACAGAGGGTGATAACAATGGTAACAGGTGATGAACATGTTTGCCTTCATATAAATCATAATCAACAGGATCCCATAAGATTCAGTCCCTGCAACTTCATGTGTATTGCTTAATCGTTTAGATTATATTGTGCTTCTTTGTGAATGAAACTACTTCAGTCGTGTATTTGTGTCTGTCTTAGGTCTGCTTGTTGAGCCTAAACAACCAAATAAATAAATGTACCACTGACCAAATTGCAAGCGAGCACCCCATGGATATGCTCAAAGTGAAAAGTTTCCAACTAAATCCCAGATGAATGATACATTTTTGTTCTTATTTGTGTTACAATGAAAGAAAAAATAGAAAATCTGCTAAAAGAAGAATAACTTTTTCAAAGAAAACAACCCGAACAAGACCTAAGGGTTTTAAGAGAAATGAATTTTTACCTGCTTTGGGTGATGATAGCTCTGGATAAGACATTATCAGAAAGGGCCGAAGTTGTGGGTCGGGATTTTCTTATCGCTTTGTAGGAGGATTTTGGAATCATACAAGTTAGCCTGCAGATTGGCAGTTCCATATCCCTGCAATAAATAAAGTATAAGTCACAGCTCGAGATCAATTGTTTGTTCTCTGTTGCATCCCAGGCAGAGAGAAATTGTTTTGCTTTGGTAACTGTCACCAGTTTCACAGTTCTTTTTATTATCTCTATGTGACAATGCCTTTGCTGACAGAGGAAATGCCTGAGACTGTAATGAGTGTAGATCCATTTTTAATCATTAGTTTGACAGTGATGATATGACACTATTTATAGCAGGTTGTTTAGCAGAACACTGGCTATGTGCTTTAAAAAAAAGAAATAGGAAAAGTTAAATGTTCTATTTTTATATGATCATATAGTAAGAAAGCACTTTCGTAACTGCATGACCACTTTTGTACCCAATGTAAGTCTGACAAAATGTGAATGGGCTTTTTTGTTTTGTTTTTAGTGTTTATTCAGTTCTACAAAGAGTTGAGAGCTTGTTTGGCTCTGATTGAATTCACTGTCTCACTGTTCTAATATTCTGAATACTTTTATGGCACTTGAACAACTTGCTCAGATATAGAATCTAAACACTCCCTCTGCTGATGCAGACTTGATAAACTTTATTTTAAAAAAAGAGGCTTTTATATGATTGTTCCTGTTAACTTTTGCCTGAGCCTACATCAGTAATAAGATCTAAAGGTGTTCAGATTAAGGCCATGTCATAGTGCTAAAAACTCTCAAAAAACCTTTAAAAAATGGTGTTCAAAATGATGGTATCAGCAGCAGCTTTAAAATAATTTCTGTTCAACGAATTTAAGAAGGCAATCACTCTCTTATTATAGTTGTGTTCATGCAGAAAAGGAAGAAAAAGATCAGAAAAGATACAATATGAGATCTGAACCCTGACAACATGGGTTAAGAGATCCCAAAACTCCACAGGAGGTCCCATCAGTTTTTACATTATTCATTCACATTCAGTAAAACACATAACAAATGTTCATCTGAATATGATTTAACCACATTTTCCAACAGAGGCAACAACAGATGAAAGACTGTCCCCTCTGACAAACTGCGGCAACGTCTCACTGCGTGATTGCTAACAATATTGTGGGAAAAAAACGAAAAAACAATGGTGTGAGTGGCAGCCCCACAAGACAGCAGCCTTCACATGAAAATAAATTGAAATTTGAAAATAATATGTCTATTTCGCATCGCTGGTGGGAGCAGATTCATTTGTTGCTTTGACAATCTGTTATTTGGAAACAAAAATATGACTTTATTTCCACCGCTTGGTAATCACTGTAATCTCAAATGTCAGTGCACGCGTGTGTGAGTTCGTGTGTGCTAGCTTGCGTGTGATACAGTATAGCAGAAGATGAGGAAGAAAGTGGGAGGAGGGGACCAGGAGGGAGTGAGCCTGAGAGCTGTAGGCTGACCCCATAGTGTGCCCTGTAACCATGTCGGAGGAAAATGAACATCAAAACAACTCAAGATATGCTTGGGCTAACATGTCGGGAAGACAGCCTGCTTTTCACTGGCATCCCCCAACTGTTGGATCCGACAGCCATTTTCAACTCGTGTTTAATCGGTTTAGAGTTGCTCATGCGTGTAATGCACATTTATCATGAATGAACAATGCCGTGGCCCACCCACCGAACACAGTCCACATGCCAGAACATCCATTTTTGTTAACCATAAAAAAATTCCAGATTTCTAAATTTATTTTGACTTTTTTTTTGACAAGCTTATCCGTCCCCTGCACTTTCATTATGAAGATTTAATAATGATGCTTAACGTCCACACAAAGCTTGAGAGTTCTTCTCAACAGGGGTTTTTACAGTCTGCTAGCTGAAGTAGGTGTTTATACCATGCCCCTGTGCTGTTAAGGTTGTTTCCAGCCCTCATTATGACACTGCATTTTTGTATTGCTGTATCATGATACATTCTTGCAGGTAATTTAATGGCAACAATTTAATTTGACTGTAGTTTGCTAAAAATAACCAATATATTACAGATTGAGTACAAAGTGACATAGGAGGTATTTTAATAGTAAATTTAAGCTCTGAGCCAATAATTCTGGTCCTGTTTCTATAGATAAATACCTGAATTGCAACAGGATTTTTAACAAGTTTGTGCATGTTTAAAAAAGTTTGCAGCCAAGCGAGCACAAAAAAATGACTCAGTCACAATGACAACCTGTTGGTTATAAACTGGTTATATCTAGCAGATTCAGCACCTTAGTTTAGCTTGTTAGCATACTTAACTTTGATATTTAGCACCAAACACAAAGTACAGTTGAAGCCAATGTGAAAATGAAAAATTGCAGAAACCAGAATGAATTTATCCACAAGGACTTTTGATATCTGTAACACATTTTACATTAATCCATCCAACAGTTGTCAAACTATTTCACCATTTTATACACAGACGCTCCAAGAGTACGTTTAAATATATTTTACATATTGAAACGAGGACACTTATAATACTCTTTAACTCATCCACATAGCTGTTAGACAGATCGTAGTCTCCATGCCATTAAATACTGTCCAACAAGTGGCTCGAGCAAATACGCAGGAGTAAATTTCAAAATCAGAGGCAATTCTGTTTTAAAATTCAAGTTTTATGTGGAATGACCTTAAATCATCTCAGAAAAGGCTGTGAAAAATAATGTGTAATAGGTTTTGCATGATTGATTTGCTCATAGACAACAAACGATTTATCTTGCTTAACATTGTGAATTCTAAAGAGCGTCATCCAATCTTGTCAGACAGAAACGAAAGGAGGAGTCAAAGTTAGCGCACAACTCTGTCCATATGGAAAGGAGGAGAATCAGTGGGGAGGGTGTGTTAGCAGCCGTGTACAAGCCTCAGCACATTCCTCCCCTGCTGACAGATTCCCGTGAAAAATAATGGACTGACACGCTTGAAAAGACAAAGTCGAAATATTTAGTGTCTATCATGGCAACAAAAAAACACAAGTTACACCATCTCAGCTGTTATCACTCTGTAAATAGAATAACTGAGGCATTACAAACCATCCTGCAGCAATTGCATGTGTTATTAGCATTAAAATTCCAACTCTCTTTGAAGTTAAATTGTAAAGTGAAAGTATGACCATTGCCACAAGATGTAGGGCAAAGTAATGGCCTGTGAGTTTCTGTTTGTTTGTGGCCAAATAATTGAAGCAAACTCTGAGGCTGCTGGGCAAAGCCCAGGGTTGTCAATCTTTTATAAGCACACTGCTCTCTCCTTACCACAATGTTAACTACTTTGGAAGTATAACTGAGCTCATATATGAATAATGAATAGTCAGTTGAGCCGGACCTTGAATTCCTACCACAAGATGCTGGTTTAAATATTTATTTTCTGTTGCAAATATATGTATGTTTGACATTCTTGCAACTCAAGCATCTGTTCTGAGGTCCGAGTCCTGTGAAGAAAATTAAAAATATGTGACTAACTTGTTAGTCTGCATGCACTGATGGAAAGTTTATATCAAGGAATTAGACCAGAAACTATTTTTTTTGTCCTGTGCAGATTTTAATCCTGGTTTATTCCATTATGTCTTACATTTAACCCCATTCCCTCTTCAATTCTTCAAGTACTGCTTTTAAGGGAACGCACAAGTTGTTCGACCCCCAGGATGATAATATCTTTAATCCACAGATCCAATAACTCATCCATTTATTTAGATGTAATCTTTGTAGTGATATGTCCTGGTTTTTGTCAGCATTCATCTCATATTACCACTGTCATTAAATCCTCTGCTGTTGGCTGCTGTGCTCCAGCCTGGAGCTGTAATAGCCTCCTGGTGTCAAGCTGTGAGTGGCTAACCTTTGAACAGCTCTGCATGGGGTGGCTAAAGCCCTTTCATGTCAGTAATCATAGGGTGCATAATCATAAAATGGCCTTGGATTGCCTGCAACCCAGTGATATGAAATGACCAGCAGCTGTGGACAAAATGGATGAAATTTAATAAATAGCATTATTGGCTAAACAACCTTGAAGTGCAGGTAACATCCAACTTCTGTCTTTGAATGTCAATGATATTTCAATTCAAAATGTTCTTTTTTTTATTCAAAATTAGTTAAAAAGATTTAATTAAAATATAAAATATTGATAAATATGACAGCTTGTTGAAAAAAAAGACATTTATCATAATTCTGATGAATAATATACAATTTATTTTAAAAAGAGATCTGGCTAAAGTTCCGTTCATTCATTTGCAAATTTACAATCCTTGGCTCTAAGGTGAGAAAAGGTCATTTTGTGATAACTTTGTGCTATATTTTAATGCAATTTTGTCTCAATTATTGTACTCACATATGAATGTGCTTTAGTGTTAATCTGCTGTATATAAATGTTCCAGTCCAGCTTTACAAACAGTCACTTGTAATGAGTGACAGGGTCAAAGCTGTGGCGCTGAATGACAGAATTCACCACTCAAACAGATTTTCTTGAATGTCTGCCATTGTTTTTTTCAATTTACCATTCCCTCGCCTCCTCTGAAACAGAGCTCAGAAAGAGATGCACCACAGCCCACACAGCTTCAACTTTAACTTCAGGAAGACGTGGAGAAGGTTGGGGTTGTAAAGTTCAGAGAACCTATAAAACAGCTTCATCTTTTATTGTTCCTTTACAGCAACAAAAATGCATCCATCAGTTCATTTTATAGTTTCTTCAGATGGTTTATTTTATTGTTTTTTTTCTTTTCTTTAGGAGATAAGACAGCTAAAGACAAGTCTCTAACTTAGACTCATCCAGTGATGGTGCACACCTGATGACAAAAACACATTTATGCATTATTTTAGCAAGGCTTTACACAAAGACTATTCATTTTATTTAAATGACACTACTGCCATAAAATTTGATAATACAGTTTTGTTTTATATGTTTCATTTTGTTATAAGACCTGTTCAGAGCAGCTACTTTTGAAACCATTCATTGGTAATACTACTGTAATACTACAGCTACTATCAAAAAAACTTTTGAGACTTCAGATTCAAGATATTACCATGGACACCCCCCAAAGACCAAACTTTATTATTGGGCCTGATGACTTCCACACAGTGCCACTTCTGCTTGGGAGCCAGGAAATCACAAATGTGCATGTATCTATGATAAGAAAAAGTCATATGACTCAGATGCTGATAATGATTAAGCGATGCATCATAGAATGATTACTCATTAAAAGTCATGGGTTGCACCTGCAACATGCATATTACATAGCAGTACTCTGTTTGTGTGAAACAGCAACAGTCTCAGAAATATTTGATTGCACCTCGAATACGCAAATGACTTCTTCTAGCAACTTTGTCATCCTTGATTGACCATAATTAAACATTTCCACATGATCTTGACTTTTCTTTTGACCTCCAATTAATCTTCTCCTCACAGTCAGCAGCAATATTTTTTTTCCCCCACCACCAAATCTTTCCACGAATGATAAAGTCTCATTTATTACCACAGGTACTTAATCTTAGGACTCATTGGAAACATCTGGTTGATAAATGGTTTGTATGAGATTAACAGCAAATGAACACAGAGGGTATCATGCTTGATCGCTCATCATTCCTGGGGTGTCCTGGGTAATGAACACATAAATTACACAATATTTGGGCAAAATTAACACAGCTGCTATTAACATGTGATTGGTAAATTTGGAGGGGTGGGTGTTATGTTAGGGCGCTATGGCTCACCACAGGTATTAACAGAGGAGATGAGGAGTCTCAATTTCACAGTGATGACTATTTATCTGTCTAAATGTAAAAACTGTTTGACACAAATGCTTTTTGTTAGATGGAATTTCATAAATGATTTAATTTACTAAAATTTATGCAAAAAAACATCTATTTTATAGCAATAAGCTGCAGTGCACTCATGAGTTTATAAAAATAAAAATGCCAATTTGTTGTTGCTTCAGAAAAAAGTTCATACAAAGTCAATGTGACTGATTATTTTTTGTGAAACATTTCACAGCCTCATAGCTTCCCAGGGCTCTGCACAAGAGCTGATAAATCCTCCTTTTAGGAATAAAAATTTCCAATGCATGCTCCCAAACATGACAGCAACTGCCAGAAACATATTTGTAGGTGATTGGGGACTGGAAAGTCTGTGGTTAGGATTCATTACACACACCAGTGATAGCATGAAGCGCTTTGTATATAATGTGGTTTCTCTAGCCACCGGGCCCTCTCGCTTGTTTACCCCGGGAGCATAAAGAAAAGAAGAAAGCGAGAAGGAAAAAAGGGAGGAAAGAAAAAAAACAGAGCTGAGGAGAAGTCTGCTAGAGGCCTTTGCCATGGTTTTGTATCTCATGGCATTCGCAATTAGCACAAGCCTGCCGACTGACACTGAGAAACAGATGCTGTCCATCCGTTTGTCACGGCTCTTATTTCTCTCTTTGTCTGGGCGGAGATTGTGCCCTCACGAACTCTGCATGCGTGTGTGTGTGTGTGTGTATCCTATAGAGCAATGGAGACGCCCTGTAATGAGGGTACGACTTCTTGTCTTCAAACGCTCACTGTTAATTACACTCCCCTTTTTTGTGTGTGCACATGTGTTTATGTGTGTATGCATGTGTGTGTGTGGATCATGGTCCATAGAAAGAGAAGGAGAGAAACGACAGAGGAATAACGGAGCAGAGGGGAACATGGGATCAAACAGCAACCTAAAGCTATTCAGCAGCATGTGACAGAAGCAGCATTAGGGTCTCATTTCACAGAATGAATTAATCCTGAGAGAAAATCAAATATTACTTTGTTTTAATTTACTTATTCTTTATTGTAAACATGTATACTAGGGATGGCTTGATACCACTTTTTCACATCCGATACCGATACCGATACCGATACTGCAGCCTTGAAGATCGGCCAATACCGATCCGATTATTTTTGTCACTCTTCTTCTGGTCCCCTAAAGAAAGAAGGAAAATATGTGACAACAACTGAAGTCATGTGTAACTGCTGTGGCTTTATTAAAA
>JAPZDZ010000017.1:9611766-9632603 GCA_029783805.1 Acanthurus tennentii | reverse complement strand
AGCACATTATTTTTAAAATATATATTGTGTGTGTGTGTGTGTGTGTGTGTGTATATATATATATATATATATATATATATAATAAAACATATTAAGTATATAATGCATTATATTAACTATAAGGATTAGTCAAGCCTGAATTCCAGGGCTCATGTTGACTTCTGGGTATTTTCCATGACAAGCAGGGTACTTCATGTCAGCAGGTGGCAACTTGTTTGACTTTGTATTTAAATCATATTTATCAAATAAACATGTTCATTTCATACACGCAGACACTCGTGTAAACACACACACACATCTGTCAGCTCTGACATGATGTGGCTGGAGCTGTTCGGCACGTGGCATGATGCTTTGGCATCTGTCAAGATTAAAAAAAGCATTATGTGTGTGTCCTCTGTACAGTCACATGTTTTGTCACTTAAGAGGATTTCTTGTGGAATATGTGTGTGTTTGTGTTTATTTGACATATATTTTCTCTTATGTTTAAGTTTCATTAGAAACATACAAATAAGCATCATCATAATGTCACTGGTGCAATTCGTTGGGACAGTCTTGCTTCACACTCTTTTACTCCTTTAAGAGTGAAAAGAGACATGCACAGTGGAGGTTACTCTCCATATCTATGTGAAGGAAAATTTTCCACAATCTATGCTCATGCTTTCAAATTCATACAATTTTTTTCCTTTTTAAAATTTTTGCTTCACTCTAGCATCACGTTAACTCGTAATCTCTATATGTGCGTGCGTGCATTAGGTTTCTGGAGGAAAAAAAATAGCCTGATATGCAAAAAAGATATTGCTGAAAACTTGTAAGCATGCACACATTACTTTTTTGCTGTGCTGACAATTTTTTTCTTCCTTTCTGAAAGGGTGGTAGGAAACTATATGCAGAACCTGTAGAGATGTAGTTTCATTACACTTGCACATTGGGCTAAAAACATTTTCCTTTCTCCCTGTCTTTTTTATGTAGTATGTTATCAATCATACATACACATGAAAACACTGTGCTCAGACGAATGTAAATTGGGATGTATGCATGCATGTTCATGAATACATCAGAAATCTGCATGAATCCGCATACAGACACACTCGACATGTAGCAAACATGTCGATATAACTGGCCATGCATGCACAAACACACTTATGGAGGAGCACATGTGCACCAGCAGGCGCAGCACAACTTCACAATGCTTTCAATTCAGTAATACAAGGAAACAAATTACCTCATCTACTTTGACAAGCTAATGTGTTGTGTTTCACAGCTCTGTGCCCCGCAGGTCTAAGTTACAGCAAAATGCTCATTTTTCCACCAGATATATTTCTCTCTCAAAAACGCTAGAAACTTTGTGAGACACAGCAGGCCTGTTGGCAGGAGAGTTTAAAGGCACGATCTGCACAAAAAACAAAATGATATAATAGCTCCTCTGACTGAGAGCTGAGGAAGGGATTTGGTAGAGCTGTCGCCTGAACTCGGCATCAAAAGCTGAATAGAATATGACACAAAAAACTGCATAATTCGTACATCTGCACTATGTTTTCTCCTTTGTTTCTGAAATGAAATTGAGGGATGCGTTAAATTTGCTCAAGGGATAAGTTTATGTAACTGTGGCAACAGACTTTGTAAATCCTTTGTACCTTTGCAATAGAGAAATTATGTCTTTTTCTGTTTGTTTGACTGTGAGCAAGATAACTCATAATGTGGTGGGCAGTCAGGAACCGGCCTATAAATACTTGATTTGATTTTACTGGTCTAATTTGAGATTTGGCTTTTTTTCTAAATATGTCTCACCCTTTAACTTTGTGTGAAAAAGTACATATGTTTTGCTCTGATTTAATAACTCTCAGAAAATTTGTTTCATTCTGGCTGTTTTGAACTGGCTGAGACTTCTGAAGTTCTGTTGTGTTTTAGCCTTACTAGGTGCCATATGTCGGCATGTTTAACAATAAGCCATAAGATTGAAAGAAATTTGACAATTTCATAGATTTCAGGTTTTGTTTTCTGGCTGTTGACTGATCATGTGTTTTGCCTTATTAAACATTTACATGGCAACTTCACAGTGTTTCATGATCTTCGCAAGTATGTATTTAAAAAACTCGAACTAACAATATAAGTTTTAATGAACAATACTATTCTTTTGACGTAACCACAAACTGTCGACATTTTCCCTGAACTGTCATAATGATTATCCATCTATCTGTTGCCCTGAGAGGTTTCAGAAAAAAAAACCCACATTTGTTTTGTGTGAGCCGTGTCCTGCTGGATGTGTCTCTTGCATCATCTGCCATGCAGCTCATACGACCGCTTCCTGTCAAAGAGCTCCATAACAGCATGACAAATGTGTCAAAAGTCATACATCATTTAGACGCGGCAGTTGTCTTCTAAACTTGAATAAACTGCTTGGATTGCACGGCTCGTTTCCCCCGAAAACCGAAAGGTGAGGCAAGCTCCGTCACAATATTCTCCGCCTTAATCAGCCCAAAGAGCATGAAGGACAGCGAGCCAGATTTAACTGCCTGTGACGACAACATTCTGTGAGTTTATGACCCTTAACCTTCACTGTGCCTCTGCAGGCATGGGGCTCGATGCCGGTGGTGCACTCTGGGATGCATGAGGGCGTTAATGACTCTTGACTCTCCAGTTTGGCTTCGTCAGCCCAACCAGCTGTGTATTAATCTTCATACGTTTGTGCTTGTGCATGTGTGCACGTGCCTGCTTGTATCTGTCCAACAGGGGAAAAGAGAGGTCGATGGAGGGAGATAAGTTTGTGTATGTGTGTCTATGTCTTTAATCCTCGCCTGCTTAATTATAAATCTCACCAACTGTCATGGGCTCCTTGCTTATATCCCAAGAGTTTCTGTTAATATTTCATGCCACTGTCTTGTCCCCCAAGCACATGGCCGGCCAGCAATTAGGCTCTTCTGCAGAAAGTGCCTTCAGGAGAGAGAAACCCTCTGTGGATATGAAGACCTGTTTACGAATCAGCAGAGAACTCTCTCTGTCTTCATCCTTTACAAAAAAATAAGCTTTGCATAAGAAATTTACTCCCTGGATTCTTTGATAAATGTTTGATTGTTTGCACAGATCAAACATTGAACCAAATAAATGAACTGAATAAAGAAACAGGAAGACAAAAAAAATTGGCTATCAATGACTAACTTTGATGCAGGCGAGTGTTTGTGACAAAAAGTGGGATAATTAAAGGAACTCACACACATGACCACCTAATCTTTGCCATTAGTACTAGATTATGTTCGGTGCAGCCATTTTGCAGGGGTCACCGCAACTCAGCAGCGCGTCTGCCCTTTACCGACTTCATGTTTTCGTGCAAATGAGTCATTTTGGAAACATGATTAATTCATCCTCATCTCACCGCTCACCACGGCTTCGGATAGATTACTGGAACAGCGGGAGAGGTAGATGGGGGGAAAAAAGACAGCCAGAATGATGAGAGGGAAAAATGAGTCTGAGAGGAAGGGAGGGAGAAAGTGAAGGACTGAAAGGAAGCAGCGGATATTAAGCTCCAGATGAAGAAGAAGACAGAACGAACTCTCTGCACACGGGCGCAAACCCGCATACAAACAGTTCCACTTCACTTATCTATACTCTACAAATCAATACTCATCTTTTTTCCTCTCTGAACAGGCCAAACCTCAGTATATTGCTCCAGCAAACAGGGAGCTGGACTGAGCCCGAGGCCCACGAGGATTCACCACAGTGACCCCGCCAACTCCTCAATAGGACAAATGTGACCTTTAGTTTCCTTGCAAGAGCCAGTCGCTCTTCCCTTATCGGGCTGTCCGGATGCCTCTCCTGCTTCCTCCCGTGTCAGACAGCTATAGTGACCTTTATTCAAGCCAGCATGGGGATGTAGTCTTCCCGAGTCTTTGGGGAACTTTAGACCTGCACGGTGCCTCACCAGACCAAGATGTTCCAACTTTGCAGTGATATTGGTTGTAATTTTTTCTCCAAGTTGGGCATTGGGCAAAACTCTGCTTTCCTACTTTTGTAAAGTTTCAAGTATTTTGGGGGGGGGGGGGGGGTATCTCAGCTGCTGATTGATCTGTGATAACACATCTGTGAAAGAAAGCAAGCAATCTTCAGTTACCTCAGCAATTGGATGATAAAATTTTAACAAGAAATTTAATCTGATGTGGAAATGTGGAAAAAAATTAAGAGCAGTGTCGCAAAAATTGCACTCCTAGTATTTGTGTAGCATTACATTTTCATGAATTGTGTGGACAAGCAATTAATAGACCAAAAAAAGAAAGATCAAAATTGTTGGCAGAAAAGGCAAAATGGGTAAAGATCCTAAATGTGTGTAACATCGTTTCTTTTTCCGTGTCAGTCAGTCTTTCCTGGTGACCTTGAACTTTGAAAATCTGAGATAACATCATCAGGGGTAATTTTTTTAAGGACTTTAGAGGCTTTTCACTAGAAAAGAAGACACTGTAACATCCATTTCCACAGTAGAAGTAGAAGTAGAAGTAGTAAAAAGATGGAGGAGTCACTGACAGATGGACAAAGTTCATGGCTGCAGTATTTCTTCATCCACGTCTCAGTGCATGGACAATGATCCATCAGGTCAAGCATGCAGCTCTGCAGAGTGATGGAAATGGCCTCTAAATGCCTTGATTAAACCTCGGTATGGTATATTCCTTCATATAGTGGGTTCATTAGGTTTTCACTCAGGACTGACAGAGAGGGAAACTCTGCAGGGTCATCACTTTGGGTTTTTGTTTTAATAAGCCTAAGAAGCAGAATTATTACAGTTTTTGGCACCTTTAAAAGAATCCAACGATGCCTGACGGTGCATCACAAACATAAATTAAAGCTTAAAATCGAGTAAAGAGGCACAGCCAGAATACGATGAGATTATGTCGGGTAAACCGATCCAAACAGATGTGTTTTGGGTTGGGATTTGAACAGTCCAACAGAGTCCAGCTGACAGATGTGAGGCGGCAGACAGGTCGAGGTGCAGAGCAGCTGAAGGCTCTGGCACCCACAGTGCTGAGTTTACATGTGGGGGCGGACAGGAAAGCAGCTGAGGAAGAGCTCAGGAGTGAAAGGACAAGGGAGGTCTGACAGGTATTGGGGAGCCAGGTTTTGAAGGGCTTTAAAGGTAAGCAGGAGAGTTTTGTAATGTGCCTGAGCTGGTTTCTGTTTGAATGATGATTCCAGCGGCACAGCTTTGAATGATTTCAACTTAAACGACATGAAGCAAATTATAGTAATTATTAAATTCAATTTACTCCAAACTATTGTATATTAACTCAAAATTGCTTAGCACTGAAGGTAGCCTTGTAGCTAATATAATAACGAAAAAACTTATTGTCTGTGAGGATGCAATTTAAAATTCACAGCAAAGGAATAATGCCTTTGTTAGCGAGGTATTTCATCCCATGTTTTATGATGAGAATATTTCCAAAAACCATCACACAATTACGTTGGGAGAATGAAATCAACACAGACTTTTCTTCAGACTTGCGTACTGTGCTTGACACCTTTTTTTTCTCACCTTGAAGCACTTCTCATTGTTTCATCATTATGTATAAAAAAAAAAAAAAATCTAATTATGTCGTACAATCCCCTTGTCTTTGTGTGAGGGGTTGTGATGCAAATTCCTCAAATGTTGGCTTCATCATGTATGCTCACCACCCTCAGGTAGCAGGAATTAATGAGCATTTCTTTGCTGCACCTGAGCATCATCATGCAGCCGAGTGGAGCGGCCAATTTCCCTCCAACTGGCACTGCCCTCCTAGTTAGCTGCTAAGCCCCCCAAGGCAGTGAAGGATTGTTTTCAGCGGTTAATTGACAAGATCCTGGTGGTATTCCACATATGCACACATCCATCAGTGGTGGAGTGTGTGTGTGTTCTTTTCGTGCAGGGGTGACACTTCACTAAACCTTGTCATGCAAAGCTCTATGACCTTCCTTTTGAGGCATTTGTTTTAAACTAAAGGTTGCTCTCTAACCAGCACATCATCAACAACTGTGACTCTGCGCTTTTCCAGTCACAGGTTTTGTCATGTGGTGCTTTGCCAGAGCATAGAACTATAATGCATTATGTAATAACCCGACAAAATGCTGTAAACTCTTCCTTCATTATCTAATAACATCTGCAGTTTGTTAAAATCTGCTGTACTGTACTGTAACAAATAATATTGTTGTGGCCGCATCCCCTTTACACATAAGACAAAAGAAACTGTGTAATTCACAAAGCACCAGCAAAAGGTGAAATGAACTTTTAACTTTGCTGCACAAAGGAAATAATTTCATGATGCTCTGGTGCATTTTGCATGTACTTTTAAGTGGTAATATGCATCCATTTGGTGGAAACTTGAATGAATGAATGAGTCTAATAATGATTCATAATAGTTCCCTCAGAAACACTTCATGAAACTTGTCAGTAAATTCAGTTAATTTTTAAATACATACTTTGTAAATCTATCATTTTTTGTTAAAATGGTGTTGTAATGCATGTTCACAAACCTTGATTGGCTGTGATTGGATATTTCATGATGTAAATACATACTTCCAAACCTTGGACTGCATTTCTGAAGAGGCTTTTAAAGACTTTTATGTCATAAAACCTGTTTAGCATACAGTTTACATTGTAATAAAATAAATAAAATGCTCAAAGAAAATCTGAATTAACAGCTTTTCATGCATCAGCAGCAGTAAGTATTATCGAGTGGTGAAGAAGGAGAAGAGGAAATGGCCCTGAACAAAATTGGCCCACCGTCTGCTTGTCACTGTGTCTGTCTTTCGTTTTGTGGCGGAGTGACAAAGAGCCGGAGGGGAAAGTGATTCTGAGGCTCTGACTTTGCCAACAGGCAACTAATCCCCACACAAAGCTCAGCTGACCTGAAGCTGACTGTCTGCAGCATTCACAACTCAGACACACAAACACCAAGACACCTAAATGCATGTGCACATTTTGTGTCCTACAGAGAGCACACACTCGCTTGCACAAGCAGCTTCTGCAGACACAAACACAGAAACATGCAGGATTCTCTGTCAGCGTTCATGCACATGTCTCTCTACACCTCTGGTTTAAATCAAACAACTGCAGCTCACTTAGAAAACAAAATAACTTAAAAATGACAGTAAAGTCTGGATCATTATGCACCAACCTTAAAAAAACAAAACAATTAAATGATCAAGGTTGTTTGGTTAAACAGTGAGAGTGATAGCTGTCAGGAGGGCAAAGTGCTGCAGTCAAACGTGCAGAGAAACAGCTGTGAACACTTGGGTCTTAAATGATGAGCAGATCTCAAGTGGCCTCACAGTCGAGCTCTGTTCCCAAATCTTGACAGATTTTGTGTGTGTGTGTCTGTGTGTGTGTTTTAAGGACAGCTTGGTCAGAACATGCGTCACAAAGACGTAACTTCTCAATCTTGATAATCACATCTGTTTCGCAAAGGCACTTAATGATGCTCCATCCTGACAATAATCCAAATAAATATATAAATGAATAAAACCTTGGACAAGAGAGACAAAGCACAAGGATCCATGGGAAAGGAGCTTAAAATTCAGGTAATTAAGGCACTTTGTAATCAAGGAGGGTCATGGAGTCTCTGTGAAAAATAGAGGATAAGAGCCATTTGAGACAACTGATACTGATATAACTGTTCTACAACAGCAGACACATACTTCCTATGCTCTGTAAACACAAATAATGGGTAACTTCACATGGTTCACTAAATCTGCAAACATGACACATTGGCCAGCAAAAGCCATGTCAAAGAATCAAAATGCAAATTTTAAATTCCCTGTGGCTTTTGAAATACAGCAGACACTAGGTAGGAGCGTTGCATGCAAATAAAATAAGTAGGATATGAAGTGTGTTGTATAAATGATTTGTGCAGGCCTTATAGCACTAGCTTAAGCTCAATGTCACTTAAAAAGAAAATGGTCTTATTAGTTATTACCTTAACAAGCAGTCAAGTTTTTTAAAAAAATATTCTATCTATTCCTTTCTTGTGGCACCAGCATGCTGAGCAAGAACTGTTAACTGTAACAGTTACTTCTAAAAGCATTTTATTTGCTTATTTTATATACAGTACAGCAATGATGCCCCTTTAAGTATGTATGAGTCTGATGGATTAGTGTTTAAAAAAAGCAAGAGGTCATCAAATTGAAAAACTAAACTCCAAAATTTGTTGAAGTGCAATACTGAACGACAGTTATAAATATTTCAAGGAACCAAGTATCAAGATGGGATCAAACTGGGAGATAAACCTATAATCCCATCCCTGATGTTAAACAGTCACAACGACTCAAACAGAGGAATTCTGGAAAATGACTCATTAAATATCAGAGAAAAACAAGAAGACCTTGTTAAGCCAAAGTCAGCTTAGAACTAGAATTGTCTTAGTTCTTTTTACCTGACCAGGTGATATAAGTTATCACATTTGATGCATTTTATAGTCCCATATTTACTAGAAACTGTTCACAACATATCTGAGAAACGAATACTGAGTCTGCAACATATGCTTTACTGCAAACACATCTGAGCACTTTGATGCGGTGTTCACAGTCGGTTGAGCGATTTGGGTCCTTTTCCTTGCACAACCTGCTTGTTTTTCCCGCAGCAGTAACACATTGGGCACCGGTGCCATGGAGGCTCCATCGTGGCAGAATCTGCCTAGTTCGAAGAATGACAACAGCCTGCAGCATCGCAGCCTCGCTTACTTCTCTCCTCGCCCGCCTCCCTCTTTGTCTCTGTTTCTCTTACCTCCATGCTTCGCTCTGCTCCACATTGAGGAGACATCTGGTCAAATTAGCTCATCCAGTTCTTTCTAAAGTCATCAGCGCTCTAATAGTGCTTTTACCATTTGCCTCACAGAATGGATGATTCCACTCTGGATGTGATTCCTCCTAGATGAAAAGGAAAAAAAAGAATCTAAAATATAACTATCTTTTTTTGGCTTAGGTAACAGAGAATGTGGACATTTCATTTCGACTTAGATTACACATGTGATTTCTGGCCTGGATCATCATCTTCATGCAGAACATTTGTTGGAGAACATGGGAACAGTATATCATTGCAATACTGGATCTTAGCGGGCGAAGTTGGAGGAAATTTCAGCATATTTAAGAGAAAATCTTATGTTCGAGCTTGTTTGATCGAACATGTCTGGTGCCTGGCAACAAGATAGAGGCCCACATCACCCAGCAGGCCAATTTAAAAGCCTACAACTAAGTTAGACAATTTTAAAGGTGTCATTTAAAGTAGCGATGACTATAACTTTCTATAAAAGGGTGAGTCCTCTCAAATTCTTGAAGCTGTGCCCCCTGTTCCCACCAGAATGAAGGATAGCCCCTCTATCGATTGAGCCATTTGGAAAACATGCCTTGCAAGAACATAGGTAGCATTTCTGCAAGACTGTGTGCTGGAGCTAAAAAATTACCTTATTTCCACACAGGCAGACAGAAACTGAAATACATGCAAGCATGCACAAATGGACATACACACACAAGACAAACACATATTCACTAGCAAAGGATTCCCCCCAGAGAGGTGCTGTGCACACAGTGTTTACTGCTCTCCTCCATTATTGATTAGTTGTTTTCCTTCTGTTATGAGAGGCCACCCCATATGAACAGGGAGAAAGTCCGCTCATAAAATCTGCAGTAGGACTCTTTCTCCTGAACCAGTCTGCACGTTATTGACCTCGGCCTCCCTCCAAAACAGGACACTTTCTTTTTTTTTTTTTTGGCACTGTCTCGCTCGCTCGGTTGCTTATTCCTTCTGTTTTCCTTCACTATTTCTTATTTGTCTCATTTGTTCTCATATCCTCTTCCTCATTTTTTCTCCCTCTCGCTCACTTGGCAGAGCTCCTCCAGTCCAGGGAGCCTCCATGATGCGGCCTGCAGACCGAGCTCAGCAAAAACTCTCATAAGCCGTCAGTTAACACTAAATTATTAACAATCATTTGCAGTTGGAGTTACCAAAAGTATTTTAAATGAAGGTAGATGGAAAACCTTTGACCAGATATAAGAGAAAAAAGGACTTTCTTATGTTAAAAATATGCATACAATTTTTCTAATGAGGAATACTTTACACAAGTGTAATAAAATAATTCATTATCCAATAATAAAAAAAGACTTTCTTTATCAATCCACACTATAAAATGTGCAGTTACACATGTAAACAATTAAGCTGTGTCCAAGGTGCTTTGCAATGGTCAAACAGTCCATCGGTGGGGTGCATTAAATAGGTTTATATTTAAAGAAATAAATATATACACACACAAGCACACACAAACGCACACACTAGAGGTCTATATGTACTACTAGTTCCATGTGAATAGGACTTTACTGTGTTGTTATTATAAATGTAAAGAGCACTAGAAGGTAGTATATAATAAAAATATTAGTGTTACTTTACAGACATTTTACTTAAATTTAAGTTAAAATAATCGGATGCAATACAAGCACTCACCAGAACTTAAACAGAAAAGAGACCAAATTTAGATTGACGGAAAATTACTGATAATAATAATAATAATAAAGATAATAAAAATGTCCGTGGAAGCTGCAGCAAGCATTAAAATGTGACTAATGTAACATCTTAACACTCCTTATAGAATTTTACATCATAGTAAAACATCGCTAAAACAGACAACACAGAGATGCATAAACAATTTAAGCTCCACTACCACTGCACCCACAAACACACACACGCACACACAAGGAGACAGGCACAATAATTACACACCACATAGGGAACATACACAAAGCTTTGTTACTAGGCAACACAATAGTTTCTGACGCTCTTATATGAAGCGTTCAGTGAGTTTGTTGTTGTTGCACTCATCTGTCTGAATGCCTTTCTGTGAGTCTCAAGCACTGTGAAGTCTTCCACACCGAGGTTCAGTTTCACTATTATCCTCAATCCATAATATAATCAGTCTACTGAGCCCCTTTTGTTGGACTGGAACCAGTCCGCCCAGCCTCTCTGTCCCACTGCAACTGGTCCCATTGTAACTGTATGGATGGGCTTGTGCCTACGTGCATTTCATAGCATGTTCTGTACATGTAATTCTTAATTCTAAGAAACACTTCAGACTTTGCAATCAATTTCACATCCGCTGGGAGAGTATCTTGGCTTTCCAGCCATACAAGCATCTCAATTATGGCACAGTGGCTGTAGCACTGGCACTCCTGACGATAGAAGATAAAGTGGAGTAATGGAAATGCCATCCTGTTACAGAAGCGGGGGGGGGGGGCTCCAGTGTAGACAAGAAAACAAAACAAAGTCAATACTGAAGAGGTGAAAACAATGTGGGAAATAGAAAATTGTCAAACGGCAGTCGGACTTGGCAGGGGGAAAACAATCTCAAATGGCATGCAAAACAATGTTGCTGATGGGGCTGCTGTTAAAGTCGTGCATCTGAGTGTCTGCTTGTGAAAGAAAGAGAGAGACAGAGGGGAAGAGGGAGAGGGAGAGGCAGACTGTGTTTTCTTTCCGTAGTGTAAAGAAGTTTGGCATGTGGTATCTAAAAGGCTCCACACACAATCCCAGCTTGCCCACCTGTTCTGCCCCCACTTTGATTTCAGCTTTAGAGGGGAAGCAGAGAGCCTCTCGTTGAACGAGCCCAGCGCAGGACGAAAACAAAGTGAAACTGCCCTTATACTTTTGTTATCATCTTGCAAAATGTTGCAGGTCATAAAAGTAGGAAAACACTTTTTTTCCATGTTTGCAAGTCCATTTAAAGTTTTGAAAAGATCTAAGAAGTTTACAGTCAATGATCCTCCGTGGTCGTCGTGTTATTATGCCTCAAGATTCTTCTCTCTGTCTTAAGGGAGAGACGACGGTGGCTCAGAGGGGGTGAACAGGGATCGTCCCTCTCCCTGAGGAGTTGAGCAAACTGTGAAAAAAGCCGAGACAGAGACAGAAGGGGGTGAGCGAATGAGAGATGTAGACAGAGACAGAAACACAGCATCAGAGAGGAGAGGGAACCAAGAGGAGACAGAGCACTTCAGGGCATACCCAACTTAGACATGGCCATCATAAATGATTAAAGGCCGATTTCCCATTCTGACAAGCCTACCAATCTTTGCACAGTGTAATGGAAGCCAAAGTGAAACGAGCAGGAACACTACATTTGCATCAAGCAATCACCAAAGAGATGTTTAAAGAGTGCAAGAGGGGCGGAGAGAGGGAATGCTTGCACAGAGAGGATTTTTATTTTACTATTATGGTCTGTTTAAATGGGGGATATTACCTGTTTACCCAGCTGCCGAGGGCAACCGACATTTTGTCTGAGGTCCCCCCATTAATATTCCTCCCACAGGAGGACGATCTTCCAGTAGGGAATGTTGTGATTCGTTCCTTATAATTCCACAGTGTGATCTGCTTGGAGATGGAGGGTCGTGACCTCTGAGGCAGAGGTGAAAATTGCACCAGTGGGCCAGCGAGGGAGGAGACAGGAATGAATGATGGAGCTGGGAAGGAGATGGGAACTATAAAGTCATACATAAAGTGCAGGAATATGTGGCTCTGTGGATTGCCGGGCTTTTATATTCCCACATACTTGATTGAATTCAGGAGATGAAGCTCAAAGAAGTGACATGTGACACTACGCTGAAACAAAATAATCTTGCAAAAAAATAAAAAAAGTTTATGACTGCAGAAGTGATGTCAGTAAGATGAATCCAATGGTTGGAGATGGATGGGTGGTGTGATGTGTCACATCTTTAGCACACATGGGGAAAAAAAAGTGTTGACAACTAAGTGTATATAATTTTTCCTGATGTGTTAAGAAGTATTTCAAAGGTAATCCGAAGGTTGCAAACACCATTTTTAGTCTCACTTTTGAGGCATCGCCCCGAGCAGCGCAGAGCTGTGAAGCCATGGGTGCGTATCTGCGAGGCCATGGATGATGGATTATATGAGCGGTGATATTGATAGCCAGTGGGTTTCCCATACAAATGAAGAGTCAAATGAGTCAAGCTGGAGCAGTCGCTCAGTGATAAGTCATATCTGCTGGTGCCCAAAAGCATGCATGTCCAGTTGAGGACCAGAAGGCAGTTTATGCAATTTTATTAAGCTCCCATATGTACCAAATGATGGCACATATTGGAGAAAAAATCAACAAAATGATAGCGATCTACAAATCCTTTTTGGCCCGTGACTGCCACATTGCACACACACCGCAGAGCAAAGCCTCATCGTTCTCATTTCAGCATCTTTCTGGGTGCAATAGAGGCATATCCCCTGTTTTTTAAATGTTACATTTGCTTGCTGCTTGAAATGCTGAGGGGCGTGATACATGTCCTGGCAGCTCATGCATCACTGTGCTGACTGATGATACACCATGTCTTGACGGATCTCATTGAATGCCATCGCGCTGTAATATTCCTGCCCACCCCTGTTTTGCTATGCATCTACTGTTAAATCCCCAAAGTGCATGGCTTAGATTTCCTTCCCTTTGCATTTTTACACCATCTTCTTTGAAAAGTGACTGATTTTTTAGCCTTTTGACTCTATATTCCCTTTTTTAACTCATATAAAGCAGAAAATGCCTAAATCCTCACTCTGTACGCCTCTTGAAAGAGATTTTTTGAGGTGACTTTGAGAGTTCAACTGATCAGTCACTGCAAGGGCTTCAGTGTGTGGGTGTGTGTGTGTGTGTTCATGAAACCACCTCCAAATGAGTGATGTGACAGGATTTTGATCAATGTCATTTTCTAACTGTTGGGTTCAAGACCAGGCCACTTGCTTGAGCACAGACACACACACACATACATGAGCATCGGTATTCAGGCAAAAAAAGACTTGGATACACACAAACACACATGGTACAAGGTGAAACATGATAACTGTTAAAAGGCCTATGCCTTTCGCTGTCAGCGCCGTCCTCTGTGCTCCCACAAATGTCATCCTTAATGCATCTGATAGCACACAATTAGGTTTTTGAGATTATGGAAATCAAAGAAAAACAAATAAATAACCACATCCAGTCTCCTCGTCTTTTTATTCAGGTGAAAGCGGCTTAGCTGTAAAGGCAAAGAGTCCAGTAAATAAATCGCTAATAGACAGAACAAAGAGCTCAGAGCCGACGGGTCAGTCGTGCCTCCACTTAGGTGCATTTGGACGTAATATGACAGGAGAGACACCGGAGATCGAACATGTGTATGTGTCCAGGTCTTTGTGTCCAAATAAGTATGTGTTGTGTTTGTGTGTGTGACCATCATGTAGATGCATGGGAACACTGCAGCTATTGCCTTTTGTCTGCGGCTAAATTTAGCGCAAGGTGTCTCCTCTGTCTGCCTTTAATATCACTGCTGAGAGACAAACCCTAATTAGGATTTGTCTGTGTGATCCTGCCAGGCATGCCTTCATCCATGTGTGTGTGTGTGTGCATGTGTGTCAGTTTCTGCCTTTGTGCTTTAGAGTTTTAGCATGTCTACGGTGTGTGTTTGAAACGCTTGTGAGTGTATCCGTCTTGAGCACTTTGTGTGTTTGTGCAGAGAAAGGGCATTAACCTGAGGATGATTCATATTGTCCTGCTAAGCTAGTGGCTCTTCTCATAACGCTGAAACGAGACAGATCTGTAATAACAGGGATGAGCCGGGCAGCCGAGGCCGAATCACAAGAATGGCCAGCCGGGTCCGGGAAATAATACAATACCTGAGAGACTCTGACTTCTTTTATCTGACTGTTTTTTTTTTTTTTATTTACTGTTCCACTAATGAGAGTCCCTCTCAGTTCATGTGTGTCTGCCTCCTCTTATGCCTTCTTTTCTCCCTGTCCTTCGTGCCTCCTCTCCTCCTGCACTCTTCCATTCATGTCGTTAACTTTTTTTTACCCTCTCCATCCTCAGCCCACTCATCTCTGACTCTCTCCATCTCTTCCCCTCTCCTTCTTCTCCTTCTTCTTCTTCCTCTCCATCTCCCACTTGCTCTCCCTCCGTCTCTCATGGGAAACAATATTTATCAGAGTCCAGCAGCGCCCTGCTCCACTAGTTGCCATGGCAACCAGCCTCATCGTAGCATCCACTCTCTCTCCCTCTCGTCCCCATCTCTCCTCTGTTTCTCCTCTTGTCCTCCTTCTCTCTCCCTCTACACCTCTGTCCATCTCTCCGTCTCTTTCTCTGCATCCATCCAGTCATTCTTTAGGAGGAGGCTCTTTGTGTTGTAAGTGGGCCGGCCAGCCTCTCAGGTGAATCATTAGTGAAACACAGACGTTGACCTCTGAAGTTGCCTCTCAAAGACCTCCAGTTTCTGTTTGCTTTGGGTTAAATACAGCATGGTGCACAGAAAAATATCTTTCCATCTATATAAGTACATCTCAAACAATGATATATACAATAGGCAGAACTAT
Source organism: Acanthurus tennentii (assembly GCA_029783805.1). NCBI lineage: Eukaryota > Metazoa > Chordata > Actinopteri > Acanthuriformes > Acanthuridae > Acanthurus > Acanthurus tennentii. Next base: position 9,617,269 of record JAPZDZ010000017.1, on the reverse strand, counting down.
TTAGTGTACATTAACATTTCACCCTTATGCAATCTAATTTGAAAACCTTGAGAATTAAAGGGACACAATCTTAACTTTGCACTTAAAGATCAGCCTGTAAATTGCAGTGTTTTTATCTTCCATCAAGGAGAAGCTTTGTCAGTGTCTACAAAAATAAGTTGGTGAAAAAACAGCCAAGAACAAGATTGAGAGTGAACACTGAACAAAATATGAAAGTTTTTAAGCTCAGGTTGCCAGAACTAGTCTCTTATCAGGTGCTAATATTTCTTCTTGTCTGCCGTTTTCAAAAGAAGACACTTCCTGTTAATATATTTCTGAATTTTGTAAGATGAAAATAATATTGTGTTAACATCTTATTTGCTGCCCCCAAGTGGCCAAAAACAATTAAATCAGCTTTTGAATGCTTCCAAAAGTCTCCTCTGAGAAAATGTAAAATATATTTGGTACTTGGCTGCAGGTTTTTGCTGCCACTCAGCCACAACAGCATCATTGAGGTCAGGCGATGATCTCGAGCAATTAGGCTTGGCCTGGAGTCAGTGTTTCAATTAATCCTAAAGGCTGGATAGAGTCAGAGTCAGGGAAGATGGCTCCTTTGAGGAGATTCCTTTTTACATGTTGACATTAAAACAGGAAGAAGCTTGACACAAAATAGGAAGCACACTGAAGTCTAAAATATTGTTTTAGGCGTAAGAATAAAGATTTCCTCTAAATTAAAACTAACCAAAGCATGAAAATAAACCTCAGAATGCAACTGAAGGGAAAGGAATCTACTTTTGGCCATAAAGTTTATCTGGGAATTGCATTTTATTTGAGTTTACAAGGAAAACTGATGCGTGAAGTAAATGCATTTCTGATATGAATTCATTGATTTTTCTCATTTTTTTCTTTACATGGTACCCAATCCTTCAATCTGTACACACACACACACACACAAATGCCCCCATATCTCCACTCAACCTCCATTCACGTAAGATTCAACCATATTTCAGAGGGCGACAAGGGCAGGAAAGCCTTTTTTCCTGCTGTGGGAATTTATGTGGCATCATTATTTAACCTAATTGCACTGAAGACAAGTGGAGGGCGCTGTGCTTTCTCAGAGTGCTGAAGCATCCATCACATGTTTACACACATGCCACACACATGCACACGTGCAGCGTGCACACATGCACAGGCAACATAATGGATCCTGTGAGTAAGGAATGACTATCATGTTCATATATGTAAAAGTGAATGAACCCACATTTTTCTAACACACACAGAAATACATTCCCACATGCAAATATATCAAGAGTATATACAGACGTGCTTGCCAACATGCTTTATCTCTTCTCTATTCCTCATTCTTCTCTCTATCTTTCTTACTCACTCACAACCACACACACACGCACACACATACACACACACACACACACACTTACAAACTCCTTACCATGCAGAGCAACAAGACAGTTGTCCTCCATCTGTCAATGTTATTCATGAGGAAATGGAGATCTGGGCCATGAGTGATGAGTTCTCCTACAGAAATGGCCTGGCCAAAACCTCTAGGAAAACCACCCAACCCATTTATGAAAAAGATGAATAAATATATGAAAAATAACTTGCAACCAATCATTTGAGGCCCAAAATTAATGGCAAATTATTGTGCAGGAATATCAGGAATGGATACAGCCCATTTTATCATGCCTACACCTTAATGTAAGGAAATTTCCATATTGCACAGTGCAGAGGAAGAAATAAAAATACCAATATGTATTTAATAATAAAAAATGAATAACACAGAATTAAAAGTGACAATTATCATATTTTATTTTAGGGCTCATTTAAAAAATAAGACTTTTATTCTTTTTGACTTAATTTAACATGACCTTATTTAGCAGAGACTGCAGGTATCCAACTGACATCACAAATAACTTTAGTATTACTATAATAAATAAGAGTTGTAGTATTTATTTAAATATCAAAGAAACCAATTAAGGAAAATTATACACAGAGATACATAATACAGTTTTTAGGTGAACTTCTGCGTAAGCCAGACTTAATTAAAAGAGAAAATAAAAAACAAAGGGGAGGGTCAAATAAAATGCTCCGACTATTCATTGTAAACATTCATGACAGTTTACAGAACATCTTTCTGCATCAACTTAGATCTACTTCACTTACTCTGGGATATGAGGGATAATTACCGACATTTCACATGTGCTTATTTACCGTCTCACCCTCAAAGAAAGTGATATTGAAAAGATTATGACGCAAAACTGTCTTGTTTTGTTTACAACAAGACTTATGCCCCCTCAGCAAAACAACAGCATTCGTTCAAGCATTTAAGACAATGTCCATAAAGACTGTGTCTGTTACAAAATACATGTATTGCAATTGCTATATCATCATAATTTCAGTCTTTTATTATGATTATGTACCTTAAAAACAAATGCTCACGAGTCCATTTAGAGGGTGTGAAACAACCCATGTTCGCATTTAGTTTGCTGGAGTTGTTCTGTCTTGAAATAACCAAAAGGCTGAAGACATGAGGTAGCACAAGACATTAAAAGCTGTTCTGAACGGGTCAAAATTGAGGCTGTCACAGATGTGTTTAGGAAAAGAGTGACAGAAGAAAGGGGGCAGTTAGGGAAAAAGGGCCTGTCACCACCGACCAGACGCTTTCAAATGGATGGAAGGGACAGGAGGTTGGCGTTTGTGGAGGAAGTGTTGTTGTGGAGAAGGTCAGTGAGACAGGAGAGGGTCTGGTTTCAGATGGAGTGAGAAGTGAAAAGAAGGACTTTGAATTAAATCCATTGTGGTCACAGAAGTGGGAGTGAGGGGACTCACTCCACTCAGTGTATTAAGGACAATGAAAATGTGCCATAAAGGATGCGACTGCAGATAATAAAACCATGGATGAGAGTTTCAGCAGCAGAAAAGAAGAGGGATGTGTACAGAGCCAGGTCAAGCCACAAAAAGGTATATAGTTCAAGTTTTGATCTTGAATTGAAAAAAATATATATATAAAGCAGCAATGTTTTTGAGCTAAAAATAGGTTAAGGAAAGGGTTTTTTCCAATTAAAATATAATTTTGGTTTACTTGTAATATTTCAAATTTTAATTGTTTATTTTCAATTTTCTCCTATTTTTACATTTGAAGTTTTCTTTTAGCTGCAAATTTTATGTTTTCAGATTAAAATTGTCCATTTTTCCATAATCAGTTTTTTTTCAGATTTTCATATTTCAGATTTTAAAAAATATCAGAACCATATTTAATTTGAGAAAATAACCTTCCCTGTAATAATTTTTAGTTTAAAACTGGAACTCTCAGTATCAGGTTTTATTTTTTCAATTGATTTGTTCCTCAAATGAAACATTATGGCCTTGATTTGGCTCCATGGATGTGTAGCTAGCTATTCAGGTATAAAATGACTGTCTTTACAACAAGATTTGCATGATGTGCTGATGAAATAACACAGTAAGGTCACATCCCAGTCCGTCTGTTTAATATCATAATGCAAGTGTTAAAAAGTTCAATAGATCTGCTCTTTTAATAGCAGCAATTTTTTTTGCCTGATTACTGTCCAACACTCCAGTAAATGCAACTTCATAGAGCTAACTAGCATATAATTACCTCACCAACAGCGTAAATTTACATCCCGATGATGATAATGTAAGTGAGATCTATAGAAAGTGCTGTCTTCACCATTGTTGTCCCAGTGCGACTTTGTTTGATGGGGAGAACAAGATGGTTGAGTGGATGGCAGGTAGAAAAGCTGCCATGTATCTGCCAATCACACCATAAAGTGGGAGGATGTTATCTCTCCCTCTCTTTCTTTCTCTCTCATTGATTCTTGCTCCGTCACAAACCTTCTCTCTCTCTCTCCCTCTCTCTCTTTGTATGTGGAGATGTCTCCATAAAACATCTGACACCATGTCACCCGGCGCCTCGCTCTCCACCCGCAACCTGGACACTGCCATTACACAGATGTCAGACAGTTGTGATATCATCATAAAAAAAGTAACTGCCATGGTTTCCTTGCCTTTTTTTTTTGGTGAACACACATACACACACACACACACACACACACACACTTCATTCCCTGCACAATGAATGGAGGAGAAGGAGGAGAGGTTAAGGGGGAGTTGAATAGCAGTGCAATTACACTAGCTGATGTGCTTTGGTCCATATTATGATGTTGGGGGATGATAAGACAGCAAGAGCACATGCCATGCACACACACACACACACACACACATACACATGCAGACAAAAGCCCCAGCTATGATGGATGTCCAGATGCAGAACTACTCCAAGCAGATAATAGATGAGTTTCCTTCCTCTCCACCAAATGGCAGATGGTTCCGGGACGCGAATCATGTGAGCGCTTAAATATAACTTTATTGACAACACGATGCATGTCACCGCCAAGGGGGTCCGAATGATAAACTCATTTAGGAAAAAAACAAAAAAAGCACATTCTAATATGATAATTTCATTCATGTCCATGAGTTCTTTCAGTCAGACTTGATGCATTGTATTTAATGTCCAGTTTAACCCCCATGTCCGCAATTTGAATACGTCTCCAGTGTGTTTATTACAAGGCAATCATTGGACACCATCAATGGTAACCGCCAGGTAAGGTAAGAAACCCATCTAGACTCATTGATTTAAGTAATATAGAGGAGGAAAAAAAGGAGCCTCACAGACAGGAATAATAACACATGGATGATTTTAGAGTTAAGGGCACAAACCGCCTTTGGGTAGGTACTGTTGCAGAAAATTGCCGTCCTGCTTCTGGAACTTTTCAGTCTTTTAAAAGACGGGAGAAAGTTAAAGAGATGGTTAGCAAAGTGGGAGGAGTCTTTAAGAAAATTATGACCTTTTTTCTTTGGTAAAAAGTGCAGTTAGAGGACAGGACAACATTGTCTATTTAGAAGTGTGGTGCATGTGTCTTACCAACCATATGCCAAGTGGGTGACAGTGGGTGGGCGCCCAAGATATTCCTGTGCACCCAGTGGATAGTTCTGCAGTGTATATGCAGTACTTTTCCCATTGGAAGGTGTCCACACTGATTTGTTTCATAGAGTGTTTTGTAAGTGAGAAGTGAGGGATTTTTTTTTTTTGATAATTAAAAACACATTTAACACTGTTTGCAGTCAACACATGCATTAAAAATCACAGAGGATGAAAACACATTAAAAAACCTGGTGGTTTATTTCCTTTGCAGTCCTCTACTATACACTTAACACCCCATAAAACCAACACAGAAACAACAAAGAAGAAATCAGGCAAAAAACATTGTAGTCAAGATTAAACAGACGCAGCAGGCAGTCGGGCAGCTTTGCCAACTAACTTCTGTTTTCTTGGTCATTAAAAAACTTCAGTTAAGATAAAAAAAATAATGAAACATTTGCTTTTACCTTCAAAGAACCACAATTACAGCAAAGATTCACTTTCAACCAAATTTTTCTGCAGCAAGTTCAACAGTGGTGAACTTTAACCCCTAAAATTGTACTGTAG
>JAPZDZ010000017.1:9597858-9611666 GCA_029783805.1 Acanthurus tennentii | reverse complement strand
GTGGAGCTGCTTCAACATCGCCTCGTCAGTAGTCAGAACATCCCGTCAGTCTGTCCTGTACTTGAGGTCAGAGCAAGTCATCTTTGATAGCTACTTGCCAGACTTTGCAATGCATTTTCTTTCATGATAATCAAATAAGAACTCTTAATATTTAAGTGACTGCCTGACCTTTCCCTTAGTCATCCAGTTTGCATTTTCATATTCATGTAGCTAAGAAAACCCCTACTCTGGACATCCAACAAGCTTTCCTCTCTTGCTAACCTTGGGTCAGTATGTTAAATTCGCACTCTAGATATCCATCTGAAACATGCCAGGACAAATGAATCACATCAGTAAATGGCAAATGATAGAAAAAGAGCTTGAGCAAATGAAAAGACCAGGAATATTTAATAACAAATATATGATTGCAATCACAGAGGAGACAGGAATACTGCCACATGTTTTGTAAGGTGACAAATGAAATGACCTCTCGAGTCTGTATTATTCTGTACTTTGCACCTTGTGTTAAATTTCCTGCCCCGCTCTGTGGAAGTCCGACTCTGCGGCTGTTTCAGGGTGAAATAGCAATTTCCACTTGTAGATGCACATCTGGGATTGTCATGACCCCCATCCCTTTAGTACACCCACATAAAAAAACACTCTTTGCATTTTGACTTATCACCTCACAGCTTCTCTTTCGGTCCAAAGATGGCAGCTCGTTCACTCACCTGCGAGTACGCCCATCAACCACTAGAATTTCAATTTTTGACGACATAAAACTGCTTATTGAACGACTTTAATGTTTCTTTCCAGAATTCTTATTTCATTTTTTGTGCCATTATCACAATCACTTTGTTTCTGAATTGTGCAGTTAGCCCGACGGCTAATTATATTGACAGCCAACTTAAAATCATGAGACAAGGAAAAATACCATTTGTACTTTTCGAAAATAAATGAATCATTTCTCCAAGTTGGTGCATACAAGGAGAGTGAGGGCTGGTAGGTTGTAAAATGTTGAGGGATGCACTCACACGTTGTTAGCTTTGGTCTTTTTATGGGACGCCATGATGAAAAGAAACAATGCAGATTAACTGCGGCCTGATCCTTTAACCGTAACGTCTTAAACAAACGGAGAAGTGGCACGCTTCTTGGACAGCCAAACGTTTTTACAAAAGGAGTGACAGTAAGACGACATAAAGGAGAGAAAGAAAATTACATGAATGAGAAAATGAGAAGGTAAAGGGATGGAGAAGTGCAGCCACTGAGTGTGCTATCTCACCCCAGCAGCGGGCCTTGGAGAGAAGCCTGAAGAATACACAAGAGAGACTTACAGCGATCCATGTAATGTGACGGAAAAAGCAAGTGTGAATAGGGATTGTGAAGATGCACATGTGGACTTGCATGTACAGCACACAGGTGTTGTATATTTTGTATGGAGATAGACGCTGCTGGCAGAAGTTTGCTTATCCTGCAACAAACACACTTGGCCATGACGACAGCCTTTAGTGCCTTTGTGTTTTTTTTTGCTGGTTTGTTTTGCTGTTGTCGTCGTTCAATAAAACCTGAACCCTGCTCTTATAAGGAGCCTTAAGAGGAGCATATTGTTGCAGGATGTGTGCTAAATGATACTGACAATGGCTGCTATAAACACTTAAAAAAGAAGGAAAAAGATATTCTAATATAATAGGGTTGAATGTGGCTCAGCTTTACACAACTTGGTGTCATTGTTGGAAATACATTCAGTTTATCGTCTGACGTCACTTCAGTTTTCTTGACCCAGCAACCTCATCATCTATACACCAACATGACAGTGACGAGTGCTCGTCTGCATCAGAGACAAAGTTCAAAGTGTAAAAATAAACAGCAAGAAAGCTTTTCATTAATACATTGTGGTACATGTTGTATCATTAGATGTCATGATGAAGGTTTGATGAGTTATTTTCTGAGTTTTGAACACTACGCAGCTTTTACAGAGCATGTATTATGTTTTAAATTCACTGTGTGTTTATTATCATATATCAAGAATCAAATGCCTTTGGAAAATGCCATTTTGATGAGAATAATTTAATTTAATTTATTTTCCAAAACTTTTGCAAGTTTTATTATTATTTTAATATTGTTTGCAAATGCCTTATACTGTGACACACGTCTATTGTTTTCTCTTTAATAGCTATTGCCCCAAGAAAATAAAATGAGAACTAAACATCAAAGTGGAATTTTGACAAGAAAATTTGCCAGTTTATTATTTTTTATTTGCAGTTTTAGGAAGGACCTTATGAATGACTTGAGAACCATCTGAGATGATTACAGAAAACATTAAACTTAATTAAAACCTGGAAATAATCACAATCCCTGGCATGACAGTTTCAGGAGGACTTCAACTTTAATGTGAACATTATTAAACAAAGAGACGATGGCACATTCTTGTTGTGTAGCAAAGAGGGATGGTAGTTGATGTTACTGCAGTAGAAGGCTGCAGTGTTTGCGGTGAAGATGATGGTCATGATGAAGATGAGGATGATTGGATGATCTGGTCAGGAGGACAGAGAAGCTCAGTGTATCTGACATCAGGACACAGCAGTGAAGAGTTGCAAATCAGCTGCTGTTGCAGGAAGAGAAGCTGAAAGTAGCAGGGAGTCAGTAATTAAAAAAAGACTATGAATTTTTTGGGGGGTTTGCTTTTTTTTTTTTGCTCTGCTGGTCTGTTATGTAGCCTTATTTTATGTCCTAATGTCCCAACTAATTACACTGTTGGCTCAGAGAGTAGGGCGACCAGTGGCAGGATCTCTTCCTTCGTTCCATGTTTAGAGCTGCACCACTTTCATCAGATTACCTAATTAGGAAATATAGGCTGAATTCACACCTGGCTCATTTGGCGCATTTGTTTTTTGAATCTGTAAGCGTTTTTCCGCTCAAAGATCGAGCAGGGTTCGTTTGGGCATATGTAAACACAGCGGTCGCACTTGGACGAGGTACAAAACAAGCGGGCCGTGGACGCCAAGAAAAGGTGGTCTCGGCCTGCTTCCAGTCAAACTCTGGAGCCGTTTGCTTCTGTTGGGAGGGAAGCAAATGGACCAGTCACCATTTGTGATGATCCATACATGAGTTTAGGACAATGTCAGAAGCTGAAGGACCAAAAAATCCATTTGCTTATCATGAAATCTCTTCAGGAAGTGAACTTATAATCGAGCATTGAGTATATCAATGCAAATAATTTATAATCATGATAACACTTATCCATGTCAGCAAGTGTGTTCCCTAATGAATAGGTCAAAAGCTATTAAAACTGCTGTGCTTGTGTTCTACTCTGTGTACTTTGTCAGTTCATTAAGTCCATTAAAATGTGTGTGACAGCAATGAAGCATAATAAGCCACAAATCATTACTGTACAAGACGCTTCCTCTTCATCCCGTCTCTACCTGTTAGTCATCATTCACAACATGCAGTCGATCTGAAGTCGAATAATACTATAATGTTTATGATCAGTTGTGTCTGTGCGAGCTCTTTGTGACACAAGAGATACAAATATTCACATGAGAGGAATTAAAATGCTGCAAAAACTGTCAGTTCCAGGAATTTTATTTTGCTTGTCCTCAGGGATAAAAATAACCAACACTGTCCAATCAACCAGTCAGTCTGTAAAACTTTTTGTTTAATACTGTTGGTTTCAAAACCAAATGATGTATATTTTTCCTCTTTAGGCCTTGACTAAATGAACTAAACTACAAATTTGAATACAATGTAAAATCTTTGAAAATAAGCTGCAAATTAAGGATTTTTACCAAAACATGAAATTATAAGAAGATGATATGATATTATTATTATATTATAATATATATATTTTAAGGGACTTAATAGTATGTTACATAAGATACGTTTCCTCAACACCATCAAAATTTGTGCTAAGAAATTAGATGAGAAACACCGTAAATACAGTAGTTTTGTTCAGAGTTAGACTTGTAGTTCATGATGCCAGACAACCTGCCTGATACAAATACGAAGGTCTGGATCCAAGTAACATGGTAACACTTTCCAATTCTTGAGGTTATGAAATTTAAATGACAAATAATGTCTCTACTGAGAACTGTTCATGTGTTTGTGAAAGCCTCACAGAAGGGGAGAAGATACCTTGTAATCAGTGTTTTTACTGCTTTAGTTGCTCTCACTCTCATCGTACATGCTGTCCTGGTTTCTCTCTTTATCAAGGAGATGAGTTCGAAACGGGAAGAGAGGAAAGATGGAGAAGAAGGATTTATGCCCCCAACTCTTTACTAGACAAATATTAAACTGTTACCCTTGATATTTTTTTGAGAACATTTAGCCTGCTTTCATTTTTGCAGAAATTTCTTTATAAAGTTGTTAAAATGCTCAACAGCTGACTCATGCAAACATTTGTCAGTTATGTAATCCCATAGCTCTAACACTGGAGATTCATATCCCGTCACAATGCAGAAAATAGCAAAAACTCCTCTCTTTGAATCTGGCCCGACAGCCTTGAACCACGCACTTAAACTACAGTATCAAATACAGGAGCTGGTCTGCCTTTGAAAAGTGCCAGAAAAGGTAGACAGGTGCGAGAAGCGGCTTTTTATCCGTCATTTTGTTAACGAAGACTGGGGAAATGTGAGGGAGCAAAGATCACAGGGCATATAAACAATATTCCTAAGAAAATTACATAACCGCTTTTGCTGCTTTGAGTGTCGTCATGCTTTCGTAATGAGATGATATGAATGCGTCTTTAGAAACAGAAAGGAATTGATCGCCTGAGAGCAAGGACATGTTGGTGACAATGATGACATTAAGATAGCAGCATGCTAACACCTCTTCCTGAGTTGTGTAAGAAAGCCTGCTCCAACTTTTTTTTTTTTTTTTTTTTTACAGTGGCAAGGGTGGTGAAGATGTGCAAATCCCTGATGGTCTAAACTTTGTGACAGGTTGCTTCCTAGAGCCACTCAAGGGGCCGGTGAAGACCTGTGGGCACACGAGCCACGTGTCTGAGAGTGTTGTGTGAGGAGACAAGCCCTGTTTCCGCTTGTTTGTCCTTCCTTGAAGATGCAGAGGCTGACTGAGTGCATCCTGACAGACAGTCCAGTTTTAAACATGGAGTAGTGTTCTGTTTGTTCCCTTGGCCTGAGTTCAGCACTCAGTTGGGTCCTGCAGCCCAGTTAGGATCGACTAGTTACTTCTGGGGACTTCTGGGATAAGTTTACTGTTTTTTAGTACATAGTGCATTGAAATGATGACCCTAGTGTATGGACAGTTCTGCAAAAATTTTTATTGTATGACAACGATACAAGCTTTTAAATGACTTATTTTTGCAACATGTGTGCATGGAGACTCTGGTATAGTTAAGGTGTTACGCACCTGAAAAAGGGGTAAAATAATTACAAGAGTGATAAGAGTGGTGTTTCCTCAGTGAGAACTTTTACTCGAAGAAGGAAGTTACCACAAATTCTGGACTGAGGCAGAAGCAATCGATCTCAGATTACCAGATAAAGACCACTCGGTAGATTACAGATGAACACTATAACTAAACAATAAATAATGTGATGTAATAATGTGAAATAGACACTCTTTTAGCATTTTAACTTTTCTTAACCATTTAACAGATTTTAACCATTTTAAATGATTTTATGCCTGCATTTACCTTTTCAACCTACATGAATTGCTCCTTATTACTATATTCATCCCCTTTTTAACCCTCATCAATTTTTTCACATTATGAAATACCATTAACTTACTATATTTTTTTAACTTATAGCAGACTACATATTACTTGGTCTTTTAACTTGTCACAAAGGTAACAGGAAGTTTGTGGTTTGCTATATAAAGTAAGGTGAGGCAACTAAAGGCCATTAAAAACATCAGGGAAATATGTAAATCTGGTGTTATTCTGGTGTTATTGGAAAACCACATGCCATATACATCTGTCCACTAACCTCCACACCCTCATTTTCTGAACATAAATCATGCACTGCAGTTTTATCCAATATGAATATATTTCCTGCGGGTTTCTGTCTGAAATTACAGCAGGAAGACAAATGAAGGAAAAGCACCATTTGTTTGACACATTTCAGAGCTTTTTTCAAACTCTACCGAACCATTGAGCACTATTCTTCCAAAAGATACAACCTTATTTGGTGTTTGATGACAGAAAGTGCTTTCTGACATGTCACTGCTCCTAATCATGTAAAAATGGACTTATCACACACATATCGACTGCTTTAGTTTTGGAAAAGTTCCCTGAAGGAGTTATTTAGGCTTTCAAAATAAATTTTTAAAAAGTCATTACCTTACATTGTTGGTTCTCAGTGTACTCATACATAATTAAAGTTTTATTATTATTTTTCTTTAAAAAAGGAGTTTATCAGGGTGCATTAACTTTGACAACCCTTTGAACATCCTGTTTCAAAAATGGAGATTTACTGCAGCTCCTGAAGGCCAAAACAAATAATGGAAAACTGATTTCTGCAGCAGACTCAGTGAACTGAAAAGAAAGTTTCTCAAACAGATCAAAGTCTGTTTACATGTGTTTGGGATGCTGCATGAAGCTGTTTTTGGCTCCACAGGGAGCTTTATATTGTCTCAGGTGATGTCACTTGAGTCAGCAGGACTTTTCATGAAAATAAAAAAGTCTTTGGCCTGGTTTCATTTCTGCTTTAGGCCAGCAGCTTGAGGCTATCGTAGCCGCTGTGAACCAAGACACAGATACTTCTGACTCAAATGTTTCTAGTCCACTTGCATTGGAAGTAATGTAGATGGTACTTTTCTTCATTGTGAGGGAGTTTATTTACAAGATTTTATGTGATTGGGTTTTGTATTTGCATGGTCATGGGTGAAAAAAAAGCAGATCCAGTCTTTATGTAAAATTGTCACTGTTACAGTTCAGCACAGTGTTGCTCTCAGTGACAAACTCTAAGCTTGTTAACCTTTTTCTGTGCACAGATTGCAAAAATGACCTGCATAACCCTCCAGGAGGACTGTCAGAATTTTCACTGAACCAGGAGAGCAATATCTTACAACGTTTTGAAAGTCACACCTCAGTTACATTAGTGTCTCCACTGAGAAATGCAGTGCATCAGATATCAAGTCATGTTTTTGCCATTAACATCCCCATGATTATTGAGTTATCATGAGACCTTTTTTATCTGCTCCTTTGTAACTTTATTTGTCTCCTACAGAACCTTTGACATCTCTAGTTTCATTGAAAGTAGAACACTGGGTTGTGAAAAACCTGTCTGTTCTAATCCCACCAAATAAATGCAGCTATCGGTGGAGTTTAAAGGGCTAACACCCCTAAAGGCAACATAACCTCTTTTTTTTTATAGTTGATATAATTCGAGGAAATTCCGCCTCGGAGAAGAATGATTTCTTTTGAAATCGACTTGTGAGCAGTTAGAGCCCGGCTGCAATCGCACCCAATACATCAGTCCGGTGTCACACCCACACAATCTCATGTCACAGAGAAGATGAAAATGCCATGAGCGAGTGACTGATATCTGCCCAGATCCTCGCAACAGCTTCTTCCAGGAAGAGAAAGTCACAGTGCACACAGCCGCATGAATAATTCTAGCAGGTGCCAGGGTCTTGTTATTCGCACAAGATAAAATACAGAACAACAAGTACAGCTTCCACTTTTTTTTTCCATGATTTATTTAGGGATGCACGACGTTTCAACTCTCGGTCACCACCCGACGGAAACCTTACAGAGAGATGGCACTTCAAATGCAGTGAGGACTTTAATTAATGATAGGAGCAGTGTGTGTTTTTCTGACAAGGAAAGTAAAGAGATTTCCTGAGCGGGGAAGTCTGTGTCACTTGCATGAAGTCATTACTTTTAATACGTCTTTTGATTTTAATACAACGAACACAGACACACAAGGAAATATCCCGACAGAAGAGCTCGATCTATTTTTAATCCTCCAGTTCATTACACAGACACAGACGCACCAGTGTCACAGGGACGATGAGAGCACTTCAGCCAGTTGACTGATACCTGCCCAGATTTTGTTAATGGCACCATTCCCCTGACGAATGATCACTGCAGACAGCTGTAATGCGACTTCATCTTCTGCTGGTGTCATTACGCACAGCCTGTCACAAATCAAGGCCCTTTCCGAGCCCTGATGGCCGGAAAAAAAATAGTTCCTGATGAAACACTTGGTCAGGTCATCATAAATCTGAAGGAAAATAGAGCAGATGTGAGCGGCACATGGCAGGATTTTAATCTGCTTAACAAAGACAGGATGAGACCTTTTATTTTGAAAAAATAAATGTGCAAACTGCTTGATTATAATTGATCATTTTAACAGAAACTATCTTTGGTTCTTTGGTCTAATATGATGATTCTTGGCACTTAAAGCTCAATAATTGGATGTTTTAGCCAATTTACCGGTAACTTTTCAAGAAAGTTCAGAAGTTTAAATTGTCCTTTTAAATATAAAAGAACTGACAGTAATCTGTAACCTTCAGAGATGTTTGAAATGTTGAAAGACTCTTGTGCAAAATATTTATCAGCTGTATGCTCTTTAGTCTCTGTCATCCTTCTCTGTCTTTCCATTGAAAACCTTACATTTCCATGGCACAACTATGATTATTTATATATATACACACACCCATTGTTTGACTTTGTCCGTTGAAACAATACAGAAAGATTGATTCTCCCTATGCATTCTTATTCTACACGGTTCCCTCTGTTATGCACAACCATTGATGGTTTTTTCAGTTTTAAAGCTTTTCTGATCTCACCACAAATATTCAGATTGCAGACAGAGAGTCTGATCTTATATCTAACTGCTCTTCAATAACATCTTGAGTGGAACATCACAACTATGTGTACAGCACAGTGTGTGCATTGAGCAACACTCAGAGGTACCAAACCTTGAAAAAGAGAAGACTGTGAAAAGCAGAACATACTGTACGAGATGCTTATGTATCTGTTTCTGTAGTTTCTTCACTTCAACTCTGATATTTTTTTTATTTTGATTTCTACTTGTAAGGAAAACATTTTCTTTTTAGAAATCTCACAAAAAAGACTTCTTTGCAGGTCTATAAACCTATAAACTGATATCAATATGATGCATTTCATAATTTTCAAATTGTATAATTATATTATTGAGTGTTTATTGAAATTACTAGTCACTATTATTGCATGAAATTATTATTATTAACAGTGATAAATAAGGGGAACCACTGCTGCTATTGTTGTAAGTGATCTAGTAAAGCCTTAGTTATCCTTTTCTAAATCACAGTTAAGAACGATTAAGAATCTGTTTCACCAGATTTCTTCTTTATGCAACAACTTAAAAGTTGTGCAATTTTAAAGGTAGTCTGGCGATAAAGGTGAAATCAGGTAAAACAGACAAAGCATTTCTGAAATCATACAGCACATTTTATATTACAGGAGATGCCAGTTGGCTCAGTGGTCTTTTGATGTGGCCAAGGTCACATTTGTGTACACACAGCCAAAAGAATGTGAGTCTCAGACTTCCTCTGAGTCCAGTCAGAGCAATCGAATCTCAAGATGCACTCAGGACGCATTGACTTCAATTACACCTGTAGTGTTCACTTCTGATTGGATCACCCAGGATGAATTTTAATGCCAGATGCACAAAGGCTTCTCATAATATAACCAAAAAAAGAATCGGGGTGATATTAGCCACTGACTTAATATTCCTCATCCTGTGTGAGACACAGTGAGTCACAGTGAGCCTCCTCCATCATCACATCTTTGGCAACATGTTGAGCTTTCCCCCAAGTTAAGGTCAGACTGTGAGACATGATCTGCCTCGATTTGAAGCAAATGTCCCAGTCATTGCAGTTTCCCCGGCCTTATATAATCCCAAGGTTGTGATATTGTTAGGCCGGAAGATGTCACATAGCATCTATTTCATACAAGATTCGGGTTCCCACCAGCATTCAGAAACGGTGCATCAGGAATGGGCTTGACATTGCTGTTGCATGGACGGAGCTTTTGTTTGTAGACTCCCAAATGTTGCAGAGATGGTAAAATGCACCCTGGGCTTTCCCTGGTTATGCCTTGATATTTGTGTTTGTCATGCTGTCCTTGCTGATTAGGCTGCCAAAAAAAAGAAAAAAAAAGTGAGCTTCTCTGCAAAAAATATTGTGTCACTACACTTAACAAAAACCGAGGGTGCTGATGTTTCAAATGATGTAAGGAATTTTCTGATATTTTACCACATTATTTGCCAATTTTGGTTAAATATTCCTATAATTACTTTTGAAAGTCTTTATGTATTTAAATCATTGGTTATACTTGGGAAAAACAGTGTTGGATCTTGTGTATCTAAAAAATGCAGACTGTTTAAAGAGCATTATTGCTTGATATGAAATTGCAGAATTTCTTTTTTTTATAACACATAACAAACATGTAGAATTTAAAAAAGTGCTATTATTTCCTTTTTTTGCTAAGAAAAACATTTCTGCGATTCATAACTAAACACAGGGTGGTGACATGATGAAAGGGTTTGATTGCTAGTCATTAGAGTACATTCAAATACCTGGATGGGTTCTGTAAAATGATAGCTTACCTGAGGTAGAATTATATGAGATAATGAATACAGAGTGCAGAATATTTTTATTATATGTCATTACAATAAACAATACACTCATGATGAGCACTGATGAGTCCTTTCAATCCTTAAATTTGCTCATTAAAAAAAAGAAAAAAAAACTAGCACTGCAATATCGGGAGAAAATAAATCAATATGCAATCATATTTATCTTCTGTAATTTTATTCCTATTTCATATACTGACTGATACGTCTTATCAATCATCTTAACCTTTACCTTGGTAAAGCATGCATCAAACAATGCCTAAAAAGTTCAAAAATGTAAATGCAGGCACTGGAATGTCACCCATTATTGATCCTGCCTCAAACCACAGCCACCGAATGTATGGAAGTGACTTTTCAACTTGCTCCCAGAAATGCCAGGAAGCAGACAAAGGCTTATTAATTTGACACCGAATAAAAGGAGCTTAATTATATTTAATCAATGCTCCAAAAAGACAAGTTCGAGGCGTCATTCATTATGGCTCCCAATCACATAATACCTACAAAAGAAAGTTCATCCAGGAAGAAAAGCACAGACAGAAATGAGGGGCATTCAGAAAGTTGTATTCCAGCCTCTTTGCAGTCAGAAGCTTCTGTATGGTAAAAGGAACAATTTGTCCGCTTTATCACACTCTCACAGAGGTCCACAATGAGTTGAAGAAGCAAAGAGGAAATTCACGATGATTAGACAATTTGTTCACGTCAGAAGTTTTCATTACATTGTTTTTTTTTTTTATCGTGACCAGTTACAATTACAATTAAGACAATGACGTCTGCCTTCTGTGAGTCAGAAGGAAAAAACAGAATAGTCCGAACAGGGAGGAGGATTCTGCAGGAGAAGCTGCCACATGACATGTAGATGAGGAGTGCAAACAGGGGTATATGGCTGCCCCTTTGTGGGCGCTGCAGCAATAAATATACAACAAACTAAAGGCACAAACTGAGATATTTCTTGTTTGGGATCATATTGAGATTTCAGGAGCTTTGGGGTGCAAGTTCATGTGGGAAAAGAAGACTTTTTTAAGTTTTGTAATCTATTAAGGCTCATATTAATCAAATTTAGCCAAACTACAACTTAATTGCACTTACAGTAAGTTAGCTTGTGTAACTTCCATCTGTTTTCACCCTTTAATTTGTACACTTTTGAATTGCTTCCTGTTAGTATCAAAGATCACATTCTTACTTCCATTCAGAAACACTGGAGTTCAGAATAAGACGGACCGGGAGCTCTCCTCATGGTCACAGTGAGGTTATTTGCGGTGCACCTCAAATGAACCAAACTAAAGGATTTAAGACTCAAGAGTTCAAAGGAGCTGCTTTAAAATTTATAGAATGTACACAGCAGCTGAGCCGCCGGGTTACAGAGGAGGTAGGAAGAAAGTAAAAAAGAAAAGTTGATGTCAAGCACTGGTGTAAGTGGTACAGTGGTTCGTGCATGTTTGCACAGTGTCCACATCTTTCAAATGATTTTTTTGCATGAGGGACACATTTATTTCTTATTTATCTGAGTTCACTTTGTTCAGCTTTAAATGTGCAGATGTGCAAAGTCAACCAGAAGAAACCCTGATGGACTGTCTTTGAAAATTAGTTATTGCTTTATAGTTCTTCTTTTATTGTTTGTGATCACTCTGCTGAAGATGAATTAAGCTTCGTCAGGAGGAGAAGTGACTGCAAATAAGTTTTGTTTCACAGAACAGAAACCTGACCAGAAGCTGTCTTTGCATTTCACTCAGGAAGAGAAGATGACTTTCTGCATTGAGACGCACTGTTGGAAACAAAACCTATGGAGAATTTTTAACCAATTTAAATGCCTGGAGAATTCTGGTCTGTTTTACATGAAGAGATTTGCACTTGTGTACTTAAACTTTGATGAACTTTAACATGCAAATTTGCAATTTGCCACCGAACAATTTGTAAACCATCCTGACAGTGCTGACCTTTGGGTAACCAAGGGAATTAAAATAGAGGAAGCTAAGGTATCATTCTGGATGTGTTACAGCATCCAATTTTATGTAACTCTGCTCTGCCGACAAGTAGAGACACCAAAAAGCTTAAAACTAAACCCATCCAACATGGCCACTGCACAAACTGAAAGCAGACATGACGGCAAATCCATTTTACTGTGAAATTTGAATGTGTATTTTTTTCCTCTTTTACTTGCACCTACTGAAACACTGTGCAGTCACGGAGCCTGGGTTAAAATAAAATATCTTTTTTTTCCACTATAGTTTTTGTTTTTGGCACTTCATATTCAGCTTTGCATCCATTTCAGTCACATTCATTAGAATATTAAAGCTCTGCTCCCCACTGTTTTGTTGAAAGAAAGAATTAGAGTCAGAGAACACTTGTAAATTCTAATTATTATGTATAAAATATCCCACTAGAATGAAATATAACCCAGACTTGGGACAGCTGAGACGCAACTGATATTTCACTTGGAGTAACACATTTTGTATGCAAAGAAAATAAATTACCTGAAAGGAGCAGTGGGGGGGGTGTGTGTGTGTGCGTGTGTATGTGTGTGTGTGTGGATGAGGGTAGTCCTGTACTTGGACGAGGTTTTCCACTGTTATTGCAATTTTCTCACTAGTATAATCAAAAGGCTGCAAGTCAGCCAGAAGATGGAAGGGGACCTGGAGCAATATTGCAGAAGGATAATAGAAACTCACAGAGAGCTCAGTCTAGTTTGTGAAATTCGTCCCCCAAAAAAAATTCATTTCACAGGCACATTCCTCAAAACACACTCTCTGGGGTTAGACTAAGGCTTAGGCTTAGAAATTAAGTTTTCATTATGATGCTTAACAGAGCTCTTTCTTTAATTTTTGGGTTTTTTACTGGGACTTTAAACAAAAACCTGTAAGAGTTCAACTATCCCTCCTCATACACATCAATAGCTCAACAGAAAGCCTCTTTTTTAAGGCTTTAAAGCTTCCAGTATGAGTCTGAGATGACCAATCAGATGAGACATTCTTAAAGGCAGGCTTAGCATCAGTAAGCTCAGCCTAAAACAAGCTTCTGTCACCTGTCTCCATCAAACTCTGCAGCAGCTTTGCAGCTGAAGTTGCCCCACTTTGGGTTTTTGCCTTCATGTCATGTCTGACACAGATCTGATAGCTTCTAATGAGTGTGAAGAGCAAAAAGCTGCATGGTGTCGCATTTTATTTGCACCACATGGATATGCTGTAAAAAAAAAAAAAAAGAAAAGAATACCAAGGCCACTGACCTACTTGCAAGTCATGTTCGAACCCTGGTCAG
>JAPZDZ010000017.1:9585175-9597758 GCA_029783805.1 Acanthurus tennentii | reverse complement strand
TTTAATTTTTGGGTTTTTTACTGGGACTTTAAAAAAAAACCTGTAAGAGTTAAACTATCCCTCCTCATACACATCAATAGCTCAACAGAAAGCGTCGCATTTTATTTGCACCACATGGATATGCTGTAAAAAAAAAAAAAAAAAAAGAAAAGAATCCCAAGGCCTCTGACCTACTTGCAAGTCATGTTCGAACCCTGGTCAGAATTCATCAGGCGACTGTCACGTTACACATTCACCCCAAACCTTGTCACGCTGCAAAAGGGTACAAGTAAGATGTGAAGTCAAGACAAGAACTATTGTTTTTGTTTTTGACATCTTTTCATTTAGCGATAAAACCATTTCTAGATTACACAAAAGTAATTCAGGTTTTTTATTGAATTGTTCCATGTTGTAATGTTGGGTACTGAAGCTCAAACTCATCCCATTTTCTTACCAGTTTACTTAACAGCAGAAGCCAATAAAACCAAAGCCAGATTGCACACACCATTTCTCAAAACATGCATGCTACTCCATTATGCTAATTGGCATTCTATTATGCTAATCCCATTTCCCAAATTTAGTTGTAGTTAAAGCAGTGAGATAAGTTAGCAGACTTGATTGCATTAGAGAGCAATTTCTTTTTTTTTTTTAAACATGATAAAATTTCTTCTTTAATAACAGACCGAGACCTCCCCCGCCGCCTTAAAACACACAACACTTTCTCTGTTATGCACATCTGGAGGGGGAGGGAAGGAGAAAGTTCAGAGTTAGGTGAGTTTTTTTTATTTATTTTTTTGAATGTGCAGCTCTAGAAATTCCAGGTAAATTGTCCTCTGGAATCAATAAAGTGAGTGAGTTGTAGAGAGAGTTAGTCAAAGGACCCCGAGAGAAGAAAGCATCTAACTGGGAGCTTAAAGAGAAGAGCTGCGCCCTATTGTGAGCCACAGGCATGCATGTTGATGAAAGCTTTAACTTTTTCCCTCAATGAAGCCTTTTCACTTTTAAAGAGTTTACTGTAGCTTCAAACTTCAAGGTGCTTCAGGTGCAAACATTCACCAAAACAAGCCCATCTTCCCTCAGACTTTTTTTTGCAGTCTTCCTCTCAGGGCTTTATATTTCTCCTTTTCTTTATTTTTTCTTGTTTTCCCGTACTTATAGCTCTCTGCTTGCGAGCGCGGAGAACGGGTGCTTTACCAAAGCCCTGCCCATGGCTTGTTGGATTAATGTTATTGTGCTAAACAAGACAGGAAATCATGCATTGCTCTGTATTTTCTGAGTTGTATTTTGCCTCATGAGCACATCATCCTGTGTGCTTGTAATCCTTAAATAAAAGAAGTTCCATTGTAGCAAAAATTATTCTGATTAAAAGAGGCCACTTGATATTTAGTGATGCAAATAATATATTCAACAGCAAAAGATCATTAAAAAAAAAAACTTTTTCATCTGTTTTGTTTCCTGAAGTCAAAAGCAGCTGATCTCTGACAGACTGGAAGCTGATTTCTTTAAGTCACAGCATATTTGATTCATCCTTTACTTCCAAATGTTTGGGGTTTTTTTTTTTACACTAATCCAGGAGCTTGCTGTCTCTTTGCAGCTCTCTGCTTGATTCTCCTGGAAGTGAAAAATGCACTTATATGAAGTAAATTTTGTTGCGCATCTGAAATAATCTCCTGCTGTATAATTTCCCCAGAAGCATAACATTTTTGGATAACGCCGTGTGCTCCCATTTATTTCTGCAAATGTATAAATTCAAGTTCACATAAGGATAATCTCACTAGTGAAAGGTTAAGGAGGAGTGGTTAAGCTTTGTGTTTTTGCAGAAATGACAGCAAACATCTTCCACATATCCATCTGAATCTGCCCTAAGTGTTTCCTCCTCAAACCTCATGTGAAGTCAGTCATGTTTACGCCACCACAGATTATTTTGTATGGGAGAAGGTCAGCGAAACCCACACTGTCTCCTTCCCTCTTTGTCTTCCTCTCTCCCCTGCACACACACAGGCCGAGACAGACGGCCAAATGCCAGCATGGATTGTTGGTCAATAAGAAACGACATTCGTGTTGTCAGTGTTTGTGGAAGGTCTGTCAAAAACGCTGCCTCGCCAACACAGACAAGGTCACGTGACTCGCTACAATTTGTCATCGCAGAAGCGACGGGGTCAGAGGGTGACGGTGTTAGATTGTCTCTGCTGTTGTTGTGTGGGTGTTTTCTGTCATCTGCAGTGAATATTGTAGCTTTCACTTCTCTGCATGTGAACATGAGTTTCCTGTCAGGAGCAAAAACGGTTAGACTGAAGTGAAGAGGAACGAGATTTATATGTTTTCTTTCTCACTGCAGACTTTGTTTTTCTCCATAAGTGACTTTACAAAATTATAAAACATGGATGCATCTCTATGAACTGAAATTAGTGTGTAAAAAATGTTTAGCTTGCTCTCCTGAGAGTTGAGACAGATTTTTAAGCATCAAAATTAGGAACTTGAAAGTTGATGTTGGTGACTGTAAGACTTCACTGTCTTGAGTTTTTAGAGCAAAAGACATTCAAGTCTTAAGTTCTGGTAAAACAATTTCACTTAAACCTATTGGTGACAGCAGGTTTTTCGGTGACCATGAATACATTTAAAAAGTATAACAGTTTATCCAGTACTGTCAAAAGATTTCAGTCTAAACCAAAGGATGGATCGATTTACCAACAGTGTCATCTCTCAAGCTAAACTGCTTGTGTGACTAAAACTAAATAAATAAGGATGTTCTTCAGGCCTTGCATTGCCTCAAAGCTTAATGTTGAATAATGAATTCATTGCATGGAAAGGGTTTGATCTCAACTTTGAAAAGTCAATACGAGAACTGCTTTAAATTGAAAAAGCTTCAATTTCATGTACTTTTTGAACTTTTTAAAACTGAATTTGGCTTAAATAAGACCAGCCTATGAAAGAGCTTGGTCCTCGACTTGAACTTGATCAAAACAAGGTACTGTTTTCTCAGAAAATCAGCTCATGCTGTCTCACTTACTGCAATCCAATGGAAATACATGCAGAGAGCTTTTATTCTCTTCTTGCTTGATTTTGGCATTCTTTGCATTAGTACATTTTAACCTTACTGGTATGTATAACACATAAAGTGCGTTTTGGGAAATTTCAAATGAACTCAAACAAATTAAACACTTCTGAATAAAGCAAACCAAATGCTTTGCTTTGGAAATGTTGCAAAAAATTGCCTCTAAAACGTCCAGGTGGGAGCTGTGATGTGCTTGTGAAAGCAGCATTTGTAAAAACTGACCCCGAGGTGAGACGAAATAATAGGATATGAAAACAAATTGAATGGCTCATTAAAGTTCATTATTGGGGTTTTTAAATTTTGTGTACAGAATCTGACACAGAGAAGTTTGCAGCCTGCTAGCCCGAAGGTGCCACTGTATCTTTTATTAGACATGCAGTTTGATGAATAATAGTCCTCAAGAGCTACATATATGAGATTAAAACCAAAACAGTATGATAAGTCTTTTAGGACCAGTATATAACCCCTTCATTTCTAAGCTTTTTGCTACATTTTAATACATATATTCTCTTGACCTTTGCATATGAAACATTAGCTGTGACAGTGATGTCATGCACCAGGCTTTGTGCTTTCACTTTGTGCAGCAAAGTTCCAAATGGCCATAATTTGAATAGGTTTAAATGGAGATATTATGCATTTGCTCTGACAGAAAACCTTTAAAGATAGATGTTAGAAAATCCTGCTCACAAAACATACTCTGATATCTGGAGGTGTATATTCCCCAAATATGATCATCTCTTTTTCTTCCATACCATCTGCTTACCTGAGCTGAACATGTGTTCATTTGCATTTCCAATACATCATAAAAAACGCCTGCGACACACATACACGAGCTCCCCTTCCCGCTTCCCTCTTGCACACAAAATGCACCCACTGTGAAGGAACCTTGTTATCTGCACAGTGCATGTTCTCATTGCGTTTCCAATACATCATTTCCTTTGCACGAACCAAGACGCCCGTGCCCTACTTCATAAAGTGAAGTCAGGGCAGCTTTTACTTGAGGGCATATGTGTCAGTATAGACGAAGACATGGTATTCTTCACAGACCCACCCACACTCGCTGAGCCAATAATCACACCAGTGCTGTCTTATGCTGTGTGAGGGGAAAAATTTTTTAAAAATCAGTTCTATCCATCCTTCACTTCTATATTAATCAAAAGGTGCAGACAAATTAAAACTGACTGCTGGCAAAGCACCAAACATTATATTTATTAAAATATCCTTATTATGCTGTAAACTTGGGGAGGATCATGAAGGGTTTTTAGAAGATTCAAGCAAGTGTTTGACCTTGTTTCCCTGAAAAGAAACATGGCAGCTGTGGCCTACTTCACAGGCCAAAGGGTAACATCTACTTAGGGAAATGTGAATCACTATTAGCCACTGTAATATTCAGTGTAAGGGCCAGTTGGATGGCTTATCATTGTGACCATGTGGAAATTTTAGTTAGTTTAATTTGACATAATATACAACAGCATATTTATATAGGATCTTTGAATGACTCTAATGGTGCGCCAGCACTGCAGCTTAATCAACAGCAATATCGTTGCTATTATTGCTAATACTGGATGAATTGCTACGAAGGTTTGTGCAGACATTCATGAGGATGAAGCTAACTGATTTACTCTTGCTATACAGTCGTACAACTGAGACTAAACATTTTCATTCAAATACCAATGCAGCCAAGAGGATGAATCATCATGACCTCTGTGTTTAATCCTTATTAATTATTTCAAGCATAAGAAACTAAGTGTATACTGCAAATATATCTACTATTCGCATTGCAGCATCATCATTGTGACTCTTAGTCCTCTAAGGTTAATGTGCAACAAAATGTGTTTTTCTTGACTACCTATTAACGGTTAATTAATATTACCTGATTTATGAAAATTATGAGAGTTTTAGATATGCTAGTGTCACTCCAGATGCTGTTTATTTTGTACTGTAATGCAGCATTAGCACAGGTGTGGCAAAGGTCATATATGAACCATGATTTGAGATCGATGTGGAGCTGTTTTGATAGCTGAGACCCTGTAAATGTAGCTTTCAGATAATCTTCAATACATGAAAGAATGCATGAATAAATTAAATAAACGCATTAAAAACTGTATTTACGAAACTCTCCCAGAACTGCATCTGTGTCAGTCAGTCTGCAGACATGAAAGCCCAACTTGATCAGTGTCACAGATCAGAGGTTTGAGGGCCATGACGGCAACTGTAGCTGTAATATTATGGAAATGATACAACTTGACATTAAGCTCGAGTATGTGACAGTGGTGTGCCTTTCCAATTATTTACCGCATCATTAATTTTCACTCAAAGTCTCAAACGGCATACATAAAACTTGCTGCTAAGAATAATTTGTGATCCTTGAAATCATGAAATCCATACTTGTAAGGGTCTGAATACTTTATGTGGGAAAAAGAAAAGAGTGGTTTGAGGAAAGTCAAAGACAAATAAACTCTTTTTCTAGCTGCAGGCACATAAAAGGAATCAATTTCAAGAAATCATCCTCTCTTGCACATGTAAAGTGAAAGGATTTTTTTTTTACTTCTTAGAGAGACTGCTGTATTCAATACACATTTAGCTTTCTTCAATTTTACTGTCTTTGAGTTTTATTCAACATATCATAAAATATTCAATTATCAGCAATAAAAGTGTTTTTTATTGCATGTTAAAGGTTTTTCTGTGACTTCATGGTCTTCCAAAGGCAACAACATGCAATACTGATTTTAGAATAGATGTAATGCAATGTAATATAATGTAATAATTGAATTAATATTATTATTGCCTTTTTAAAGTACCAAAAATGTTTCTATTTGTTTTTATTCTTCCTGTTCATTTAGAACATCACAGCAGCCTTGTGTTAGAACCAAATCGCATGTAAAGAGCCATTCACCTTGAATAATTCATATACAATACATGCGTATATGAGCTCAGACAACCATGTAGTACTCCATGAGGCAATGTCAAGGTAGCTGTTACCCTGGGGCATGTGAATCACCATTAAGTAAGACATTGCACGTAGCATCCAGGCCCACCCACTCTGCCTCTGCCATATGTACATCACAGGCTGTGTCCAGCACTGGAAAGACGTTCAACAAAGTACACAATGGAGGCAGTGCATCAAGTTTACAGGGCACTGCCTGGGCTGTCTATGAGGAGAAAAGTAATGATCCATGGTTCCTAATCATGTTTTAATTCATATCGGAGATCGGTGGCTGGTAAGGGGCAGCCAGTGAGCGGTGGGTTGGGCGAGTGTTTGGCAGGAGCAGAGATAAGAGACCTTCTGCAACACCAGACAGAGATAGAAAATATGAAATGACGTTAAGGCCACTGGTCAGGCATACAGTGAAACGCAGACACAGCTATGTATGTATATGCATGCAAATACTTCTAAATAATCTAATTCACACATACACACACACACCGCCCTCCTCAGTGTCTATAAATCACTGCCCATTACCTCAGAAATGTGTTTCATGAAGACCACTGTGAGGGCTGCATTTTTTATGTTGTTAAAATCAGCAAGAAAAAAAAAATCAATGGAGAAATCTTTTTTATTTTTCTCAATTAGACAGACTGCAGAGGGGTAGAACATGAATAGCATGGTGTGTGTGTGTGTGTGTGTGTGTGTGACAGAGAGAGAGAGAGAGAGAAGACAGAGAGAGAGGAGGAAGGTAAAAAGGCTTTGGATTTCTTTTGGCAATTTGTTTCTTGGCAGTATTCTCCGAATCGCTCAATACAATCTCTCTAAAGGTTTTCATTTATCAATCCTTCCCCCCCCCCTTGCCACCCCGCCACACCACTGCAAACCCCCCCCCCCAAGGCCTCAGAAAGAGAGCCGGAGCCACGTGAAATCCTTCATTCATTAATGAAAGGCATCCATTACTGTCAAACGGCGACAGAGTTAATGTAAATAAATGAATTCTCCAACCCACTTAACTGTGGTTTATTATGAGCGAGCAAGGCATAATTGTGTTTCTGATCAGTTCAGATAAATTCGGACGCACAATACCTCCAACCCCCAATGCCACTTCTCATTTGCATGCCAAGGTCTGCAACTAAGGGGGATATATCACATGGCTTATTACCAAGGTTTCTGCTAATGACACCGGAATATGAGAGGAAATATATTAAGGCCAATGTGTTAATGCTTGGCTTTGTAGAAGAAAGCCTCTTAAATAAGTCAGCCGATGCCTTTTCTGCTGCTCATAAATTAAGAAAAAAATCGAATTTCTCTGTGTTATAATCACGAGAAACCCATCTGGCTTTGGTGTTTTAATTCAAACCGACCTATAACTTTGAGTAAAATAAAATGATGCAATTTCAGTTGTAGCGCCTGCAACCCCTCGACATGAGGTAAATGGCATTTCAGTAAATACAGGCTCCGCAGGAGAACGTAAGTGGGGTTTTAATAGAAAAGCACGCGAGTATAAGATGCAATTTCACTCAAAGTGCTGTATCATTAGCGCATACATATTTAGCATGAGTTGCTCCAGTGGGAAAAGAGCCCAGAACCTGTCAGTTTTTACACACCAAGCAGCTGAATGTTGATGCTCCCACCAAGCTGTTAATCATATGTCTTAAATTCCCTCAACTTATACAAGAGCAGGTCTGTTCCTGATGAATAAAAGGCCACTCAGTGGAATAGACCCTTACTCATTAATCATATGTGTGCTGGCGGCTGTGATACTGACCCCACTGACGGCGTATGGGTGCAAGTGGCAGGCGATGGCTTGATGAGCACGATCAAATGGAGATAATAAACGTCTCTGAATCTCAACCCGTTTGGAGCGGCGCCGAAGAAAGCGTAACACCGTCTGTGAAACACTGAATTATGGAATTTCTTGTGGGAACACTGAGTCGAGTCTCCCACATGGGGCTTCAGACGCTTGCATGAGCTCTGCCAAGGCACGTAACAGTTCCACGAATGTTGTAAAACTCTGCCCACTGTTGTGCTCTTCTATATCCGGGACTGATGGATGATGACCGTAAATGCGGCTCAGCTCGTTGCATGTTGCCAACTGTTGCACATAATGTGTTGCACATGATGTTGCACAAGCATCCTATGTGTGCCGTCAGCAGTGAGTAGTTTTGTCTGTGCAAAGACAAAACTGTCTCACTGGTTCACTTTTCGGGAGCTCTGGCATTGTGGAGACATATTGTGACATTTTTTAGCAGCAAAATGATGACACACTTGGATGAAACGTAAGATTCAATCAAACTTCGCACCAAAATGTGTTCTTTGAAGTCATTATTAGATGGGAGTTTGGCATTTTGCTTCACCCTAGGAAGTATAAGAATATATTTTTAATTTATCAGCCCACCAAATTTAATAATTGATAAAGGAATAAATGAAGGCATGATTAAGGAAGCACTTATTAATGGTGTTGACACAGTGCATTTACTGTGGTAATGTGGCATTAAATTTTGACTAGTGTAGCTAGCAAAAAACTTTTGCTAATATTTTAAAAAGTTATTATTTCTACTCCCTGTTGAGATCTAGGGACAAAACTGAATTTAAATGTAGTTTTTGGGAAAGCATAAATAATTTAATGAAAAGAAATACTTTTTTCTGCATGTTTTTGTGTCTGTTGGAGGTTAAAAAAAAAGTTAGTCCCATGAATTACATGTCTGCACCTCAGCAATAATATTTCTTCAAATTATTTTTATCATTGTGAATGGGACAAAGGTAGCATATACCTTAATTATTAACCGATTTAATGACACAAATGAGATATCCAATATCCAAATGGGGACAGAGAAGCTAAGCAGACTGGTTTTGACACCCTTTTGCCTGGAAAGTTGTGGTTGTGGACTTTTGTTTGTAAAAACTGTGCAGCTCTCTCTGCTTTAGTACGACGTTCCTGTTGCAAACAAAATAAACGCTACACTGTATATTATTCATGCACTTTGTGCAGGTAAGAACTTTTGTTATAAGTATTTCAAGTTTGTTTACTTGTTTATTACCAGCACCCGATTAGCTAATGAGTATCATAGTTTTATTGCATTTCACTGAAGGTGGAAACAACTTCTTGAAAAGCATATTAGCCAGATCCAGAAAAATATAAGTATTGCATCAAATTTAATTCGATTCAGTTGGTGCATTAAATCTGCCATGAGTTAAGTTCTTTTTACTTCCACTACCTTAAGGGTTTTATAATTTAATTGAACAGCATTATTGTATGTTGTTGATAGAAATTACAAGCTGCTTATTAAGGTCTCACTGGGCCTCTAATGCTCTGCAAGTGTCTCCGATGCAAAATAAAAGAGCAAAATACAACATTCAGAATACAATTTGCACAACGTCTCTAATTGTGTTTCATGTTTTTTCAAGTAAAGACTGAATGTAACTTTTTTAATAGGTTTGTTCCGTCTCCATTTTGATTTTTAATTTAAATTACATCACTTTGTTCTAACTGAATTTCTGTAATGTTGTTTTATCATGGACTGCTGTTGCATCTCCTGTTCAAATATGTGCAATTATAGTCACAACACATTTAGACCCTGAGATTCTAAATTAATTTTATTGTTGCCAATACAAAGTAAATTATAATTTATACCCGACATCCAGATGAGTTATTTATTAAAGCAGCAGCATGATCAAATTCAATTGTGCTTTTTTTTTTGTTCTTTTCACCCTGCTGCGTAGTATTCACACACTCACATCTTGGACCTGCCCACTGAATCAATTTTTCCATTGTTGGCAACTGTTCATCTGTAATGGACCTTAGGGGGGGCTGCAGTGTTTTGCTGACGGGCAACATCACAGTTGTTAAATGTTACTCGTTTGTTTCCTCAAGCCAGATCCAGTTTACATGCAAAAATAGTTCACTTGTTGATACCGAACATAGTCGGATGTTGAATAAATAAAAGCAATTTAGCAGCAAATAAGCAATTCCAAGGAGCTCAGGGACCTTTACAATATTGCATGTTTATAGAAAGATCTCAGAATTATTCTCAGCTGTGTAACTATCCTCATCCAACTCATTCATGTCCGCTGAATCCACACACACATACAAACACACAATCTCACTATCACATTTTGTTTAAATGCACAATAATGCCTGTGGCAGGAATCAAAAGATTTATGTTTGTTCTCCTCGTCTCTCTTGGGGCCGACGTGCCAACGCCACAAGTTTGGGACTCCATTTTGCCTTTTTGCATTTTTTAACAGAAGCAAGCAGAGCACGAACAGCCTGTTTTGGGAATACACGTATAATGAATCAGGAAGAAAACAATAAGCGTTAGGAGGTCGTTTGGCGTCTGAGTGTCTTTTCAATCATCAACAGCAACGACTCTGAGGTAAAAAACCCAAGGCGGGAACTCTCACCATTTGTCAGACGGTCTCCAAACACTCTGTTTGCCACAAGTCAGTCAGCTTAAGAACAGGGGAAAGCATGCACATATGTTACTGTTTATCTCTTAGTGTGTGTGTATGTGTGTGTGTAAAAAAACACCTTGAATTCTGTTACACTGTTGTCTCGGGCTGCTTTGTGATGAAATGTTGTGCTCACTTTTCCCTCAAGCAGCCTTGTCTGCTTCTACCTCGGTGATTTCCTGCGTCTCCCTGACCTGTAGCCATTCTTGTTCCCAGCATGCTCTGCAGGTGCATTTAGAACTCAAAATGCTTTCAGGAAATCATTTTTACGGAGCATTTTCAATAACCTGCAGCTGGCACATTGCGGCTGATGTCGAAGCTGTTTCTGCAGGAGCCTCATTTAAATATGTTAGTGTGCAGAAACACATGCATGCATGGGCATTAAAATCGTGACTTATGCAAAAATATACACCTTTCCAGCAGTACAGGGAAGAAGCATAATTATATTTCCTCCCAAATCATCTTAAAAGAAAACTGGTGGAGGTGTTTAGAGGAAAAGCAAGGTGGACTTTGAAAGTTTCATGATTGCATGCAGAGTCAAAGATCTGCCCTCAAAAACTGAAAGTGTGCAGAGGTTATAGAGAAAAAAAAGTAGAAGACTGAAGGGACATAACAAAGAGAATTGCAGCATCTGTGCTCCATTACTAGTTAGCTTACAGCTAACATACAGTCGACAGGGGAGAATAGACACACAGTCCAGCTGTCAAAGTTAAGGTAGACGTCTTGAGGGGAGAAAAAAATTGCTTCACTTTTGCAGTCAGACCTGCATTTAAACTTTATATGCAGCTGTTATAAGTACTTTTTTTCACCACACTTGAATGGTGAATTAGCTGTTTGTGCAGACTTTAAGTTCAGCTGGTGAACTCTGACAGGCAAATTTAAAGCTTCTGACCATTGGCAATTCATCTTGTCAGTGCTAACCTTTGAGGGCAAGGAGAGTCGGAGACAGTCAAAGCTTATTGCACTATTCATTTTTATTTAACCTTCATCTTAGGAAGTATAAACTCTTCCACCAGAAATACTCTGTAAAAAGAAAAAGAAGCAAGGAGAGTTGTTGTGATTGAGTAACCCAAGTATATTCCAGACAAGGCGGTGTGTTAGCGATTAGCTCGCCAGCTAGAATAGTTCACCAACCAGCCCATTAAGCGGCGAAGCTTTTTCCAAATATTTCAAGGCCCAGACTAATTTCACCGTGCCTCCGGTGTGATCTCAGGTTTCATGTTATGAGTTTCGCTCTGCTCCTACACAAAAGCTCTTTCCCAACTCGCCAGTTTGACCCAGGCTACATTTAAAAGCTCAAAACCTTTAGAGGCACATGGCAGCAGCATTACAAACAGTACCGAGAGTGGGGCCCCTTCCATCTGAACTTTCACATCCCTGAACAGAGCCTTAATTTCAGCTGCCAGCTGTTAAGCAGAAATCAAATACTTTGCTCTTGTAAAGGAAAGGGAAAACATGAGAACATTTAAATTATATACCAATAGACATAACAGTTATCTCCAATCCCCCATGTTTTTCCTTTCCATGACTAAAAATTTACTAAGGACACATGGAAACCGTGACATTATTCCGTCCCAATTACTCTGCTGTTAATGAAGAAACTGGAAAATATAACATCCAGCAAAATAGCACTACAAAATAATGTACTTAAAAGCATCTAGAATTGTACAAAAGCTGGTTTAAGAGTTTGTGGGTGTTTTCGAGGTCACGTCTTCTTGACAAAACACACTTTTACAAGAGTGTATCTGTGCATTGTGGAAGAAGTAGAAGTTGAATTAATTGTTATAGTTAGAGCTGGATATTAAAGTGTGTCGCCTCATCTCACTTCTCAGTACATGATTGTGCTTTAACATTGACCCTGAAGTTGTGCCACAGAACAGAGAGTTCTGACTTTTATTGCAGATTAAAAATTCAGTCTCACTGTTCCTTCCTAAGAGCACTGCAGCATTGACTCACAAAGAGAGGCGTGATATACGTCCTGTTTGCAATGAAATATGGAGTTTGTAATGCATATATGCGTGTCTACGTGTACGTGTGAGTCTTTGTGTGATATGTAAGCGTGCGTTAGCGTGGTCTCTTATTTATTTATGCCAGGAAGATGCTTAACACAGTGGAAAAGAGCGGGGGGGGGGGGGGGGGGGGGGGGGGGGGGGGGGGGGGGGGGGGGG
>JAPZDZ010000017.1:9543435-9572952 GCA_029783805.1 Acanthurus tennentii | reverse complement strand
CACGTAGATCTGAGTGTCATCTGCATAGTTGTGGTAGGACACATTGTAGCTGCATATTAGCTGGCCTAATGGAAGCAAGTCAAGTGCAAAGGGAAATAAAGCACAGGTGCTATGGACTCTAGTGCAAAAAATGCAAAAAACATCCAGCACCTTTTAGTCTTATGCATCAGCAATCTTTGCTGCTTTATCATGCTCCATCATATCATTCAATACGAAGTAGGCTCGAGGTTAACTGTCTCTACAGATGCAAAGGCCAAACAGAACAAATTACTGAAAATGATATCTCGCCATCCTCTTTGCCTACGCATAATGAGTTGGCTGGTTTGGAGAGAAATCCCAGAGAAACCAGAACCTCTGCTGTTATCTTAAATTATTCATATGCATGCAGTATGTTAGGTAGCATCTGATAAATGTCACAGAATCTCAAAAAGGCAACAAGTTCCTCAATTATTCTGCTTTGAGTCTGGAAAAATTCAAAAATCCAACATCAACCGAACAAATATTGCAGTCCCACTCATAGCTGATCGATAGCACATTTGTCATCCTGTCTTATGGTTTTGACACTCCCAATTAGCAAAACGTGAAACCTCGAAAATCCAAAGGTGAGCTGCATCATTGCAAAGTTTCATCAAATTCCAATCAGCAGCGTCTAAGATATCTGATCTACAGTCCAAATAATCAGCCGTTGTTACAAAGCGGCCATTCCCCAGCTCATAATAACATCCATCTTTTCCCAGCAGCAGGCAAATTTGCACACACACAGGCTGCCATAGTAATTCCACTAACCAGGCCCACATAAAATCAGACCTCGATCAGAAAAAGCTATTCAAATAAAATGCGTCCTCATAAAACATCTTTATTACTATTAGTGCAATTTACTGTGGGGTACAATCAAAGAAACCGAGCATTTATAATTGGAGGCACTCTCAGAGGGAGAAGATGGACAGTAATAGCATGATGATGTTGGGGAAAACACAGTGGAAAAACTGGAATGGGAAACAATTTAAAAAAAAAAGTCTATTATTAGGAGCCCATTGTTTTGAAAATTCCATCCTTTTTTATTGTGAAAGTTTTAATATCTGCTTAAATGATGACCAATATGGGTTAAACATTTGTCATTATTGTCACTGCAGGACTTTGAAGATGTTATTCATGCCAGGTTATTTTAAAAAACCTGCAAAGGTCTACATATCAAGACATTAGAAATTTGGGGCATTTTATTATTATCACTGCCCAGGTTCAAACCGCAGTCAGCCAGCTGATTGACCTGTGTTTTACTTAAACTGATGGGCTAAGTAGTGGGAAGGAACTAGCACTGCTCTACATTGGACAGAAATATATCGACTGCTTGACATAAAAAAAAAAAAAGAAGTTAGCCCTCGAATCTGTCAGTGGTGTGATCGGCCCCTGTGTGTATTAGCAGCCCAAGGGCCAAATATTTCATCGGGATCATGGACGCAACAGAATTTGAAATCAAAGCCGCAGAGCCTTGCCTTCTCTTGCCCTGCCACTTGAACATTTTTTCCCCTTATCTCAGTTGTCTTCACCACTTGCGGGCAGACGTGACTGTAAATGACAACCCGCCCCCTTAAAATGAGTGTAATATCTGCTGCTTGGCTGAGCAAGCTTTGCCCTATAGCATCCACTAAACATAGTAACTTCCCAGAGAGACGCGCTTGGTGCCAGGCTCTGCCTTTTTATCAGCTTCCCAGAGTCTGGCAGTGTGCACAAGCAGGTCTAGGTGAGGAAAATTAATTCTGCTTTCTGGCTGTCAGCCTACCAAAGTAGTAGCAGCTAATACCAAAGACCTAAACTTGAGTACACAATTGAATATGAGTTATACAATATTAAAGCAAAGGTCTAGGTCATTAATTTCTGATAAAGAGACAAAAACGCAATCGTGGCAGTTCAATTGTTCCCATTAGATCCATACTGCAACTGAACTTAGCAGAGAATAAATGCATCTTAAACTGATATTATTATGTAAATCTGCACTTGTCTGCATGTGTTTTCTGGATTGAGACTAAATCAGGTGTTGGGTACATAGGGCGGGGTTGTGATGTAATGTTGGAGTGTCATCACATAGTTGTTACAACACTCAGAAATGCTGTCAACAAAAAACAAACAAACAAACAAAAAAAGCATCTAACATATCCACAGGAGTCATGGCTGATAAAAGAAGGAGCATTAATTTTATCAAACAAACCCTAAGTCCATTATGCAAGTGATGCTCTAAAATGAGGACAACCTCTGGCTAAAGACCAGTAGTATTAACATACAGGTATGCATATGAGTACATTTAAATAAATATTTATTAAACAATAATAACTTTCATCTAATACTGCATATTACATCTGAAATACAGACAATTTAAAATCTGCAGTGGGTTGAATTTCAGACTAAATCCTCAAGACAATAAAACAACGAAAGGGATGGTATAGTTTTGCATTGCCTCTGTATTGCTGTGTAAGTGCTGCCAAGGTTTAGCTGCTCCCATGATTATTTCATTATAAGGGAGAAAAATGCTCTGACTTGTTTGTACTTCTTTAAACAAATCTCAATCGTTTTGGGAATCACAAAGCCCAGGATGCAACGATGGGGATTTTGAATGATGACACACTGACAGTAGAAGGGGAGTAGGATGCAGCTCAGATAGCTGCCCAGCTGTGGGCTCATACCCACAGTCAACATCTGGTGAGTCAGACAAATAACAGCACTGCTCCCACTGCTTCTAACCCCAAACCCTTCTTGAATTGACAGCGATGAACTCCTTTTTGTTCAGTCATTTTTACACCAAGTGAACCCCAAACATGAATATTGTAATCACTCTCTGTGAGAGTCTGGTATTGAATGCAACATTTTATTTTAAATCAATAGTCAGGCCATGCATTTTATTCATTGTTTCAGTTTAATGATGCACATAAATGCACACTGTTGCAACATCAGTGTAACCTCAGATGAGATCCGGATCTGTTACCTGTGTAGCTTTGCTGCCATGCTCCCCATTGAGTCAATCATGTCACTCTTTTATTGTTCAGGTCCCTTGTGCAAATAAGAATCACTAACAGAGATTAACTGGCAGGCATCCTGAATATAAATCTGTTTTAAACTCTTGGAGTCTGGTGGTCAGGTGTAGTTGGTTTGATATAGTCATGTTACAATTTCCACAGTGTCTTTTCTTTTTCTCTGCTTTACCTGAGACATGCAGCACCGTATGTGCTTCTTCTGAGCCATTTTACAACATGTCAAGTTTCAAATCAGGTAATGGATCCCAGGATCAGTTGCTAGAGCACAAATGGACAGATTGAGTTTAACTTTGCAGTGCTTTCCCCTTAAACATGCTCTGCAGTCATATAGTACAGTATGAGCTGCTTTCCTCTATTACACAACACTTCAAATTATATTATATTCCTCTTGTTTTCCTTGAATTTTCCTTTCAAAACATATTAATGGAACAGGAGCATGGAGCTCTTTATATTTCATACAATAGAGAAAATGAACCATTTAAAGGGAAACTGATTGAACTAACAGTAGAATAAGTACTTCAAAGGTGTGCAAGTTACCATTCTTACACTCCAAGCTGTCAATTTGTTTTACTTTTCAGGATTTTGTTTTATCCACTGATATTTTTTGACCTGGGCTATTTTACAAGAACTACGTCTGATTTCATTACTCACATTTTTCATTTGTCTACTGGATCTCTCTGCTGAAAAATCAGGGAGTTAAACACCTCACTTGATGGGATCTCAGTTTGTGTACACAAATGTGAGGGAAGCCTTCTGATTTAATTCCCCTCTGAGACCTTCATAAGTACATATCTTTCATATTTAGGAGACTTTAACCAAGCCGTGTTAATTGGAATGGATGTATGATCAAATATTTTAAGTTATGTATGAGTTGAGGTGCCGGTCCACAGATCATTAGTGATGAAAAAGTTGGATTTCTAAACTATTTTTAGGACATAATTCAGTATTGTGTACCAGCTGGGTATTGGGATACAGACAAGAGGATTGTCCCTTATCAGGAGGAAGCTCAGCAGTCATTCTGTCTTATTCACAGTTTGACAAACATTTGGCTTAACCTCCAGTCAATATGCAATTACACATGGCCAAGTGCTTACAATAGTCCGAAGTCACACAGAATTAAATTTGATAGTGATTAATTATTCATGTGAGTCATGCAATATTTATATCCCGATAAGAATAAATAATTGAAGTCAAGATAATAAATTATGTATAGATTTGGCAGAACTAAATGCAATATTTCTGTAGCCTTTCTCCACATGGAGCCCAAAGGAAAATGCAGTAATTAAGAGACAGCGAGGTTTTGTTTATCAAGGCTTTAAACATGCATTCAGTCGATGGCAACTCATTTGACTCTATAGATTCAAGCCGCTTAATCTATACAAACTTTCAGTCCTGTACTCGCTCTCACCACAGATTTTGCAGCTGTATCCATTATGAAAGTCCCCCCGTTCTGGGTGCACAGCATGGCACTGCAGCTCGGAACTTCATTACTGCTCTATCACTGAGATTAATTATGCAGAAAATTCTCATTTTCTTCACTTTAACCATCAGAAGGCGTGAGGTGTGATGTGCCAAACGGATGACTGAAAGACATGAATTTTGTTTTGCACAAAATGTCACAATACACTCATTTTCACCCAGTACATCCGAGTCCCTGCATTGTTGGCTATAGCTGCAGCGGCTATGCAGCAGAATTGCAAGGATAATTTTTATTTTATGTTATTGTTATTATACAGTGATTCCAATGTGCTGTTTTGTTTATTCTCGATTGCATTTTCTTTCATTTAAATCCCTTTTTCTTTATACCTCCCTGTTCCAACAGGCAAAACATATATAAATCTGTGAATTAAATGATTTTTTTGAACACATACCAAAGCAGTATCAGCCTGCCTTAGATTCCACTTCTGTGTGCTGCAGTAGCTTTGTGTAGTTGTAACTTTGTTGAAAAAAACGCAGTCAGATGTAACACAAAAAAAGAGGGTCTCTGTTCATACAATATGTGTCAAGCACTGTGCTTGTTAAGCTGAAGACCTTTGAATCACGGCCAAAGAGCGCTGCTATAATTCATGGTGCTATAAGGGGCTCTAGAAACATCCAGAGCTCAAGCTTTCAGCGTATAGTACTTCATGTCTTTTTTCTTTTTCTTTTTTTTTTGCTCCACCTTTTGTACTGAAGGATTTTAAGGAACTCAAAGTGTGACAACCAAACAAGGACTGAACCATAATGCAGCTAATCAGCTGGTTAATTTCCTATTTAATGAGCTCACATCCTGTTAGCCTTTTGTTAATGCTCAGGTTTGTGTTTATCAAGTGCTGATACGGAGGACAAGTGGGATACATTATGTGTATGTACTTAGCCTGCATAACATATTAGTGTCAACTCAGGCTGAGTCCATAGCCAGTGTCACATACAGTACAAGCTGTAGCCTGTACTCGCAAGGTGTTAGAGAGCTACACCTTGGATGTGAGCGTAACCAGCTTTTTCGCAGCATTTCCCATACATGTCATTGATAAAAATAAGCAATTTTAAATGCAATTAAATGCTGCTTCTGTGGGCATTTTTTGCAGGTTTATCTTAGGTAAAGAGTCCGCTCACACAAACCCAGAGTACATTTACTGAGCCATATTTATAATTACCCTCTGGAGAACTCTGTAAGAAAGCAGACCACAGTATTTGATTGTGATTATGAAAAAAAAGCATTTCGTCTTCTTTTTTAAGTTCAAAGAAAGGTGAATTTCTTTTTTTTCCTATCTGACAGGTTCACACTGAGGTTCATTACTCTCTGTAGGTGAATCACAGTCCTGTTAACACCACAGACTTTTGCCTTCACTATTTTCTTTTTTATAACTGTTATTATGCACTATATTCTAGCTTTAATGGGTATGTCTGCAAATATTTGATTTAAATCAGAGCAGTGGGTATGATACATAATTTCCTAACTCGATAAATTACAGTCTAGGGCAATCTTAAATTCTCAGCTGGAAAAAAACACTATTGGCAAAGCAATAAGGAACACAAAAGCATGTCCTCCTCTAAGTTATGACAAGAGTGAACATATCTCGCGGCAGTGATCACTAAACATGGCAGAGATGCTGGTTGTCATTTTATTTTTTTATTGCCATGACACCTTGGGTAGCTATTGCTCAATTAAATTTGAGATTTAGAGGTTTTAAAGAGACATCAGTATATCGTGTTTACAACCAAAACATGTTAATGCAGGTGTGTATGTGCTTGTAACACTCTGAGATGATAAAATGGGCTTGATGACATCAAAGAGTGTCATAGTTCACTTTGCTAATTTGTTTTTTGCATCTCAGACATGCCATAACTTAGATAGATCTGAGTATCATCTGCGTAAAAAGTGGAAATCAAAATAAAAATAATAATTTGCTTCAGGACATTAGTTTTTGTACCAAAAAATAATTAAAAGGATTTAAATTAAATAGGATTAAATGAACTCTGCATCTCCCTTTTCAAAACTAATGCTAAACTGTATGAAAATGCAAAATGATTGGTTTTAAAAATAATTAAGTTAACCAACAGACACAAGCTTTCTCATTTAGCAAAGACATCAGAGGTCATTCCTGTCTAATAACCCTTCATATATCATCCAAAAGAGGTGTAATAAATAAATAAAAAAACACTCAAAGGGGCATCTTTGGATTCTAGAAAAAATAAAAGGCTTCCATCAATGGCTTTTTCAAAGAGAGGGTGAAAATGCTGCAGAGGTTTCCTCTCCTTGCGTCCCTCAGGGCGAGGCAGGTAAACAAGACTCCAGTGTTAAGGCAGACTGTCTTCTGCACACACTTCAGCATTTTCAAGTGGGACAACTGTTGTGCCTCACATCTTGATCGGCAGAAATAAATGAAGCCAAATGAACTAAATTGCTTTTAAGTGCAATCCAGCTCTTGAGTCATTTCTAAGGTAATTACATCAAAATATCAGATCATGCACCAAATTAGGCAGGAGGCAAAACAGTGTAGGATGGAAGGAGAAAAGAGAAAATGCAAGAAAACGGGAGGCCGTGAGAGAGATTGGGGAGGGAAAGGAAAATATGAAACAGCACACACAATGACTGCCTCTGAAAGAGTGGCTGAGGTGAAGATATATTTGATTCTATTTTTACAGGATAACTCTTTAGCTGTGTGATGACAAATGACTTTCTCTGTGTCACAGAAAACAAACTGCCCCAGTGGGAGCCCTGAGCTATTTCATGATTTCTCTGACCCCTGGCAGTGACAAAGTGAAAGTAAAGAGAGCGCCTCCTAAACTAGCCACAGACGGTCCCACAGCATCAGAAATAAAGTAGGCTTATAGGGCGTGACGGTGCATGTTTCCATGCAGCTGGCAGGTTTAGTCCCACGTAGGTGTGTTTGTGTGAGGGATCAACAACAGGAGAGGGTGCCTGATTACACAAGAGGTTGTCTGATAATTGATTAAAACAGCATGGACAGATTGTACAAGTCTGTCTGCGTCGATAGCCAACTGCATAACTACTGGACAGAATGTATAATCAATGTTATTTGCTTTAGGAAGGAAGGACAGGATTTAATCCCATGAAATGTGCCTCGCATTTGACACTGATGACTCTCAATACTAACCTCAATTTTTCAAAGGCGCCTGGAAATCAATTTGTTCTTGAGATGCTCTGACCTCTTCACCCACCTTTTGATTCCCTCAAAATTCCTATCGATTAGTCCAACTTACAAGGCCCCAGCCACGTTTGCTGAAGCTTTTCCTGGGATTATTGGATTTGGATTGGCTTGTTTTGTTTTCCTTTACGTAAAGCTACATTAATCAGTACTTATTGATAGTAACATTGAATTAAATAGCTCTACAGTAATGTCAAATCGTAACAATGTTTGGCTTTGAGTTCAGTCCAAATTGGCATAAAGCCATAGTTACAAGGTGGTTGATGAGGAATGGGGGGGTGGGGGGTTACCTCACATCACTTGGAGAAGCAGGCGGTTTTTGTAAACCTTGTTAAATTGCAACAAATTGCAATAAAACAAAAGACATTTAAATAAATTGAAATGTTCAGTTTGTATTAGCAGCAATCTGCTTTTACCATCCAGTCAAAAAATAAAAACATATTCCTCTCTCTTACTGAAATCTTATTGGTTGACAGTTTACAGAGACATGTCATTGTGTTTTTTCCACATCTTCCCTCTTTTCAGATGAGCTAACTTTATCCTAAACAGACACTCATTTAAATTATTTTGATGGGTCTATAAAGAATCTATACAGGGGTAATTTATCATATTGGAGGTGGAAGCATAGAAACAGCTACCTAGAAAGCAAAGTGTAAAAGCAACAAGTTATTGTGTTATAGATGAATGTGTGGACCATTTGTTGACTAGGAGCAGGATCGCTCTGGATTCTCTGCTAAAGTTGATGTACAACTAGACGTTAGTCATAAAGTTAAACAAATGTCTTCTTGAAAAATTGGATTTGGAAAAAAAAGAATAAGTGGAGCTTTTATTCTATAGAAAATAATAAATATAGTTATGATTCCTCAAGCAAAATCCAAGAAAAAGGAAAGACACAGAAAAAGATTCTAAATTAACTAGTAAATCAAGGAGAAACACCTCAAAATGTGTCCAGTGACTAACCAATTTTTATATCAGATCCACTAAATAAATTTAAATCCTTTTTAATTCTTTGGGCAGTAAATTACAATAAGATTAAAGTCCAGTGTGTAAGATTTAAATCAGTCTATTCATAAAATATGATAGAAATGGAATAACATATTCATAATAATAAGTATGTGTTAATTAGTGTATATTTACCTGATTTAATGTTTCATTACCTTAGATTCAGCCCTTTATATCTGCAGAGGCAGCAGGTCCTTTTCCACTGAGTCTGTCATGTT
Source organism: Acanthurus tennentii (assembly GCA_029783805.1). Classification (NCBI taxonomy): domain Eukaryota; kingdom Metazoa; phylum Chordata; class Actinopteri; order Acanthuriformes; family Acanthuridae; genus Acanthurus; species Acanthurus tennentii. Next base: position 9,564,054 of record JAPZDZ010000017.1, on the reverse strand, counting down.
GCACTGCCATGTTTCCACAGAAAACAAACCGAACATTGGCTCTGGAGAGCCCTTTACAGTTTTTTTTAAGTTTTGTGGTTCCCTTGATGAGGGATATTCAGTTGGTTGCAATTTGCAACCTCACCTCTAGATGCTACTAAAGCCCAAACACTGGATCTTAAATAATGCACAAACACGCTCCCCTGGGTCTAATCATTTAGATTTTTTCAGTTATTATCTACAGAACAAGTCAGACAAATGTTGGTTTTCATCCAACAGAAGAAATAAATCTGACCACAGGCTCCTCTGCTAAGAGTTTCATGTTAAAATATTAACAGTGTTATGGCTCAGCTATTCAAACAAATGGGAAGTTTTAATGTTCATATCAAACATTATACCATCACAAATTAAGATCTGTCTGACGCAGCAGACTCTGCACACATTCATAAATTACTAATGTGGAAAGTTTTCCGAAGCATTTAGAGAACAAAGCAGTGAAATGCATTACAGGTCGCGAGCTTGGCGCCAGTCGGGTGTTCAGTCACAGTGTGTCAGCAATGCCACAGATGCCTTCTTTTTAGGGGGTTACAGGTTAGGAGGAATTAATGTTGAGATGGTAAAATGGAAGAGAGGAAAGAGGATAAGAGGAGGTAAATAGATGTGGTTAGAATAAAAGATGGAGGCAGTGAATTAAAAGGGGAAAGGTCTGGTGTTTTAGGAGATAAAGGTGTGGATTTCACAGTCCTTCAAAAAGCTAAATCAGGTATCCTTGACATGAAAATAAGTAATTAAGACTTGATGTTTAAAGTATATTATGTGTCCCTACTAAATAATTTTACTTTTGTTAATTTGTTTATCTTTCTTTTTTGGTGAAAAAGATTCATTTACAGTGTTTTAGAATGAAAGGCTTTAAATGTGCAAAAGGATCAAACTTAAAGGCAAAGAAAAATGCAGGAAAGTAATTAGAAATCTATTGTGTTGATCTAAACAAGATTTATGACATGGAAATTATTGAGGAAATGTAAAGATTCATAGGAACTTGATGTATGTATTTATCTGATCTCATTAATTGGCCCTTGACTGCTTCACTGCAAAACAAAACAAACGCACTATTGTCTAATTAGGCATGATTAATTCAGATTTAGATGTGAAATGATTTTGGCGTGTTTTGGGAGATATTTAATTTGTGGCACTTGGTTGGGGTGAAATTAATTAATATGAGAATTGCCTTCCATGATTAGGTCTCGAAAAAGACCTCACCTAGCCAACAGGCAGGAAATGGGGCTGAACCTGGGGGGAAATGAACACCTCAAATGGAGACTAAATTACAAGATCTCAGTTGAAGGCGGAAGTGCTGGAGAGATGGAAATGTATAATGAGGGAACCCGCAGTGACACTAAAAGCTTTCAGCTTTTGCCTAATCTCACACATATTGGCATTGACCTCTTGATTTTTCTGTATAACTATAGGAATTAATAATGGAAGCAGGTTACCTTCCTGCAAAGCCTAACATGCACACAGGGAACCCTGGCTCTATTGTATTTTTTCAAGCTATTCGACCAACTTTTAATTCCCCAGCCATATGCTCAACGAGTAATGAAATATTCTAAAAATTACTCTGGAAACTGAAGTCGCACAAACCAAAGAACTCATTTAAAGATCGGAGCTGTGAGCCGTTGTCTGCAAATGAGCCTTGCACACTCTTTAATAAACTTACCCTGTGGTGTCTAATATGACCCTTTATATACTTTAAAACACAGAGAGGTCTATAGTTTAATGGGAAATCCACCAGCTGGCAGCTGTGTTGTGGGCCATAAATGCTGTGTGTACATTAGGGACAGTGTTCGGAGTGTTGCTGCCAGCTGAGGGAAGCAGAAGCTGTCCGTCTCCACCCAAGTACTTAATTTACTTATGTAAGTCTTTGACTTATGTCAGGGCTGAGAAGGGTGTTTGCATGTTTGCTTTTTGGTTTATTTTGTTCCTACAGCAAAGAGACGGAATATGTAAATTATTCTGAAAAGTCAAAAAGCAAAACTCTGGTGATACACTGCACAATATTTCACCCATTTCCTCTTTAATTACTGTCATCAAATGAACTAATACATTATGTCCAATGTGGATCCACTTTACTTGTCCTCCCTTAAACACACACACAAAAAATATAAAAAAAATAATGGCAAGAGGTGGTCTTAGATCCTCTTTAGTTCTTTTCACTTAGAGATATTCAGCATATGTAAATTACTTACTACACATGGCATCGTGATGATGTGATGCACCAGACAATGCTGATTCCGACTCTGTGTGCAAATATCACGCAACACTTTAGTCTTGTGATCACAAGCAAAAACATTAATAAGGACTTATACATATCATAATAAGCTAATGTAGTACTTATCTTCATGCTAATTTATTAGACGTTTACTCAGAAAAATCTCTTGACTCTGGGTAATTTAAGCAGTCATATTATTATTATCATCATTTTTCTTGATCATCAGTCACATAAACAGGGATCATCACTTGTTTTGAGTCTCTCAACATTGGACAACCTTGCCCAGGCCAACTCTGCCAGGGTTTATCAGGTCCCAGCATGTGTCCAAGGAGCTTGTGTGGTCATGTAGTCAGCCCTTTTGATCCACGACCATCTTGATGCTTTTTTCTCCTCCATCTGTGATGTTCCTGATGGCTTTCTTCCTGCTCTGTCCCATAATGCCAAGGAGCTTTCAGGCTTTGCATAAAGATTGGCCGGCAAAGCCCCCACGGCCAACCTCAACGCACACATTGCACACACCATGCTCAGCCCTGGCAATCAGGTCCCCACACTCAGATCTTTTTTTTTTCTCTTGGAGGCCCTCTCCATCTGGTCTTTCTGAGTAATTCCAGCAGGACCACTTGCTTAGCTGTTTTAGACACGAGGGTTGACATGTCTGCACTAAGTGTGGTTGTTGGTGTCTGGGAACTTGAGCTGCCTCCCTTGGCAGGTCAGCCCTCAACTGCCCGTCCCACACAGTGGCAACAACTCCAATTAATGATCTTAGATGCAACTGCAGCTTTGCTTTCACAAACTAAGTCCCTTCGTGTCCAGCAGTCATTTGTTGCTGTTAATCCATGTGTAGATAGTATGTGTTTCTGCTTTAAGCACCTGGCCAATAGTGCATTTCCCTGAGGATCTTTAGTTGCTCAGGATACACTACCTGCAACATGTGGACCAGGTTTAAAAAATTGTAGTAATAATGCCTTAATTGTAGGGGTTAATACTACATTGCACTTTAAAGCACTGGTGTGCAGAAATTTCATATTTCTCATATCTTACCATTTATTATCAGCACTCAAACTGAAAAAAAGATTGAGATGCAGTTAAGCAACTGTTAGAAAAATAAATGGACCTTGAGATACAGAATCGCATTAAATTATGTTCATTCAGATACATTTTTCACAAAAAATGAGCTTTACAACACTCACAATGTGAGAATTTTAAGCCAACTAAACTGTTTTTATGGCATTTTAACTTGATGGACTTTGGCACTGACTGTTTTGTTCTTAACCTTCTATTCTCAGTCAACCTGGTTAAAGTCTGTGACAAAGTTGTCAAAGTCACAGAACTTTTAAAGGATTTTTATAATAGATTGTCAATTCAGTTGCATTTAAAGTATTTCTCTTATTTTGTTTATGGAGACAACAGTTTAAATGAGTAAGATAACGGCAAATCAATTCTGTTTCTTTCACCAAAGGCCACATATTCCTTTCAATTATAGAAATGCAAAAGTCAAGCTAAATTTTAGATTTTCTTATTCACTTATTACACATTTTCAAATAAATAGATGGAATAACAGAGTAAAATATTAAGTATTTAAGACCTATCATGCCATGGATGAGAAACAAAAAGTGTAAAATGCCTCACATATTGAGAGAAGTCGGTCCTACTGCCTCTGTAATCACTGCACATTTCACTGTGTGTTTACAACTTGCAGACAGACTGCCAAAAGAAAGAGAGCAGGTTGCCTGTCTCATATGTTTTGCATATAAGCCGGTACAGTACTGATGCATCTAGCCTTTGGAAGTATTCGTCACAAAGTAAACATGGCCTTTGTCTCCCAAGGGACTCGCAGCAAGCACAACAATATTGGGCAGGGGGGCTGTTGGGGGATGCCAAATGAGCGCAGTTTATGGCAACAGCCATTACACTTTCAAAAGGGAATTACCTTGTGATATGTACCAGGCTTTATACTCTTGTACTTGCATTTTTTTCCCCCCTGAAACCATTCATTGATCATGGAAATTAAGCCCAAGCATATTTATTTGCCAGCCAGACTTTACCAATCAAGTCGGCACAACATTTGTTTTCCTGGTTGTCACCATGTCTCTGGGGAGCCATGTGCCACCTGTTCTGTTTCCGGGCGGAAAGTGATTGCAGGGAAGCGGGTCTTATTTTGCCTCCTGATTTTCAGCGAGAGTTTTGGTGGCACATTAGCCTGCAGCCTCGACTCTCACTGCATCCGTGAACAAGCCGGAGACTTCACAGCGAAAATGATTGATGAGCGGCTCAGAGCAGCAAACTCTCAGGGGTGTTTTCTGGAAAAGTCAACTTTTAAAATTAAGAGAAGCTACTTGATTTCTTTGCTTTTGTATCTTTACCACAATGTCAGAACTTTTTAAATAGTTTTATTTTAAAATATGGACATTTTTTGTATGGGACAGCTAAGCCTGACCTTTTCATAAAAACACCACGCTATTATTTGTGGTGTATCTAAATGCATAAATATATCAATAAATTACTTAATTTTCTTATATCTAGTTGAAGTTTAAACTGTGAATGCCTGAGTTACTTTATGTAAATCTGTTGCTGAGTGGAGATCAGAAAGCCCCGGGGCTCCCTTATAGAAATGTGCATATCTGTCTAGTCTAAGATTTATGAATCTAAAGTACACTGGCTTTGCATATTAATCCTATGATTCATTAGCGATGCTGAAGTTAAACATGCAACGCAAAGTTTTCTGCTTTTCCTCACATTATAGGGATTCTTCACTCTAAATATGGTGCTTACATAATTACCAGAGCCATGTCCCCAGTGGTTTTAAGGTTAGTTAACTCATCTGCACTTGTTTTATCTAAATTGTATTCAAGCCTCCAGTAAAGTGGATATGGAGCACAGTACCTCAGTCATTAGCACTGTTGCCCTGCACCAAGAAGGTCCAAGCCGCAGGCTGTTATGTGTGTATTTTTCTCACTGGACTCGCTTAAAGTTCCTCCAATTGTCCAGAGACGTGCAGGTCAGGAGGACTGCAGACCACCAATAACTACTATCTGCTGCTGTGCTAGACGTGACAAATGCCTCGTTTACTCTGTTTCTTCTGGTAACACAAAAGCATTTGAATTTTTTCAATCTTGAACATGGTTTTAGGGGCAAAGTTGTGCTATTATAAAAACTAGCAAAACACCAGCACTCCACATTCTAAGAGGACTACTTTTTCATATCTTGTAGGCAAAAAATGATCATATCTCAGATGTAAGTTGTTATGTGTGAAGATTGCTTATAGCTTAAATCTGTTTTTTATGTTTTCAACCATGATAGCAACACAGTTCCTTGTATGGGTGCTTTGAACTACGTGATCTGAAATATCACAGCACATGCTGCATTAATTCTCTGTTTTGCTTAGACATTCATCGTCCCATGAGGATGGACAATGACATTGGCCTGACTGTCTGACTGTATATGAGTTGTTTTCTGCACAAAAAATATACAGACTGGGATGAGGACATACAAAAGAGCGGTTACATTTATGTTGAAAAAAGAAACAATGTGAACATGTGCAGATGATGGAAGTAATGAGGGGCAGTCTCATGATGTGCTCTGTTTACAGTCTGTGCGCTGACCTTTCGCCCTGCGCGGGTGCTTTCAACCTAAACATTTCCTGCCTCTATTCTCTTGACATTTTAACTGCTTATAGCCCACACTGAAAAATTTGCAAGCATTTTAGCTCTTTCTCATATATATAAACTGGAAAATAATGTTTTTTTTTATCTCTAGGGAAGGCTCTACAAAAGGCTAAGCTCTTTCTCAAATCAAGTGAAATTCCGCAAATGTACATTTCAGGCGAGGCCATACTTGATTGCACTACTTTTCTATAAATGAGGCCCCTTGTTGAGTCTTTCTTGTGGCTGAAGGCCAAGCAAGGATACAGAACAGAAACAGAACTTTCAAGTAACACCCACAGAAGAACAGAAAGATTAAAAAGAAGTGGCAAAGTTGTGTCTCTCCTTTTTTCTTCCAAACATTCGAGTCATTTAGGTGTATAGGTGCATGGTCTAGTCGGAAGGTGCAGATTCACTTTCAGGCATGAGCTTTTGCTTTGTTAACCTTTAGAGAAGCGGCGAGAAATGGGCAGAGAAATGGAAAGAAAGCCAAGTCAAATAAGTAGGGATGGAGAGCGAGGAAACTACAGGGAGAGGTGTAGATGAAAAGAGGAAATGACACACAGAGAGAAACAGCCGAAGAAAAGGAGAGCAGAGCAGAGATCCGAGCGCGGCCTTCTGTAATGAGCCCTGCTAAAGAAGCAGGACTATACGTCTGTCAGGTTTCATTTCATATCCATGGCTCCATGGGTTTTCTCTTTCAGTCCCTTTGCTGTAATCATGTTGTCTTGTAGAACTTCTAGAAAGAAAAAAAAAAGTTAAATAAAATGAAGAAAAACACAGCAGATGTTATCTGTTTTTGGCTCTCGTAGTAGGTGGTTCTGTTCACTTCCCATTTCAGACTTTCAGATTTGAAATGTGCACAGTGTTCCGACGATTCCATTCGTGGACTCGCTCTGTTGTCTCTCCTCGATCACACACTTTTGAGTCTACAAGGCAACATGGCGCGCAAGAGTACACAACGCCGTCTTTGCACGTCTTTGATCCAGATACAAATAGGCCCGACTTCACTGTAAGCTCCCTGAGATGGGTTTCTTCTTCTTGTCAGAGTGGTCTCTGGATAGCTCCCCTTCAAGATGACGGCACTGTATCTCTGACAAGACAAGAATAATTGTAGATGATCATTTGAATATGAATAGGGACATGGAGATTGGTCCTGTCCTTTATGGAGAATGAAGTGCCCTCAATCCTAGAAAGTTGTTCACAAACCTCCCAACAAAGTTTTTGACAGTGTGAGTTGGAATATTCGCTCAAACAGCCACAATGATGTTATTCCCTTCAGAGTGCAGCAGACCAGAAATGCCACAGATCTTTTTTTTTAAGTTGCTGATGGCAAGAAAACTCCAATTTCTGAGTGCTGTTCTAATTTAGTGGATGAAGGCTGATGTGTGAGACGAGTCATTCTAAAAAACAGTGGCTAATTGGCATGTTTCAAAGATGCACCCCCCTCTTCAAAGACATCTAACAAGAAAGCCAATGGTACATGGTCAGAGAGTAACTTAAGAAAATCAAACATGAGGTTTTCTAATTGCCTAAAAGCCACAGGAGCTGCATGATAACTTGTGATTTATTTACTCACAGCATGTGCATGTCAAGTTTTGCTGCTGTTTGAGATAATTCTTCCAGTCCTCAAAGTGAACCCATCCAGTTTGCATTGTGGGTTTTTTCTCCAAGGGTCAGACCGCTTGCATACCCTCAGTGTTATTTTGATTCATGCATCTCTGCCTTTTATCATAGAGCTGCTTCCACTGACACAGACAAAAATCTGGACTCCCCGTGGACCAATTATTTTAGCTTTCTCATTGGCAGTGCAGCTTCATTATTAGTGTGGGCTTATGGATGTGGCTAAAGCACTATATGATGTCCTCTGTTTGTGTGTGGGCACGTACAATCACGGCACGCACGTGTTGCAACTGACAGGCCGCTGCCGTCAGTGTGTTTCGGCTGCGAGCCTTACTCAGAGTCCTCACAATGAGAGGCTCCATAGGGAGCCCATCCAGATACATGAGAGGAACCAAATAAATAAGACAGTGCTGGAAAAAAATAAAAAAAAGGGAAAAATGTGACACATGAAGAGAGCAGGACTAGGCCTAATGAAATTGGCAACATGAACACAAAGAGTGTTTCATGGTGATCTCATGCTGGTGTAATGATTCAGAGCGCAGGTTTTGTACCAATTCCAGCCAATTTAAGACAGGTGTTTACTCCGACGGAGTGGCCAGCGCCTACGGCTGTCTACACAACAACACATTTCATTTAGATTGGTGGGTGCTATCAGAGTGGTGAGATGGGGGAGTGGAGAGGTTGGGGGGCGGCACTGGCTGCTGTATTATATTGAAGTCTGCTTGAAACATTCCACGCACGAGCACTCCCGAGCCAGATTCATCCAGCCAGCTGTTTTTTTTTTTTTTTTTTTAATTGAAAAAGCTACATCTTCAAAGGGTAGACATTTCACAGAGCTCCTCTATCCATGTATTTTTTTAGTCATTTTGAAAATTGCATATCTATTCAAATTCCAATAAAAAAAAAGCCAAATGAAATTAAAAACTTCAAAAAACTGGAATTGATCCGGTGAGTCACAGGTAGAATTAGAAAAATACATTTTCTTTCACAATTTCACATCTACCTGGAAGTATTTTCGTACTTCATTTTGATGTTGAAGCTAAGAATAAAAAATCCAAACTAAAACATGTTTTACACAAAGTTTTGGCAACTTTTTACAGTTAGTTTACTCAAACAATAATTATAAATCATAATTTATTTACACTTAACTTTGCACAATACATGCAGTCAGTCATTCTTATAGGAATAATTTCTTTGTTTGCAGAAAAGTTCCAACAAGAATGGTTTACAGTCTTTTCAGCTAATGACCCCTTATCACCTGAACAGTGTTTGCGCTTTATAAAATTTCTCTAAAAAGTAAACACTTCAAAACTCCTCATTTTGGACTTTCCAAGCTCTATTTATGACATGAGTTGATTAACTGGTATCAACTACTGATTCTTATGATCAAGTATTTACTTATAGGCTTTAAATGACACAAGAAACGTAAAATAGAGCTGCACAACCAGATGTGAGGCCACCGGAATTGGATTTACTTTTTTGAAATTTACTTTTAAACAAACCTCAGATCTAAACTATAACATTTCAACTGTAGAATTTAGTGCCAGGGAAGATATAAAAGTTAACATTCACAACATTTTGAGCACAGGACATTTATTCTAGACCTGCATGTAAGCAGATGGACATGTGTCAAACCAAAATAAATAAATAAATCCAATACAGTTTTTACAAAGGTTCAGCAAAGATGATGAAAGTTCAAGTGTTATTTTTTTTCTGTTATAAGTTTATTTGTTAAGCCTGATGATGGACACCTTCTCCAAACCCATGACAGAGTGGAGCAGACATATGGGCAGGAACTCGATGCTGCGGCTCCACCTGCCAATCACATCACTGTGCAACTCTGACATCAAATGATGTCACCATCACAGATGGCAACGACTGTGTCAGAGCTTCATTTCTGTGCTGTGGGAGGAAGTGGAAACATGTTTTCCACCTTTTTTTACAGTCAGTGGTGCTGACACAGACTTCGTGGTGCATTAAAGTGCACCTCATAAACTCAGAACCATGTTGTTAAAAACTGGAGGATTAATACATTTTTTTCTTGTTTTTGCTTTGTTGAAATACATGGGCCTGAATCCGTCATCACATTTTTGTTCTTTCACTGCTGAATTTTTCATAACTTGGTGCGTAAATTATTACAAAATCCCATTAATTTATTCAAAACTTACATGCGAAATAAGTTACCATATTCACAATATTCTAGTACAGCATGTCCTCAGAAACATCTGTGATAACTTTCAAGTTGTTTTACAGCAGCATTTTTAATAATTTAATACTTAGGTCAAGCACAATGTGCATACATACTGAATGGCAAAAAATAAGTTTGGATTTTTTATTACGACCAGCCCCTTCAGCTTTTTTTTTTTTTTTTTAATTTGGACCTTGGTGTTTTCTGTCCGTTCACATAACTTCATGATCACTGCCCTTGGTTTGTTTTTAATAAGTCAGTGTGAATATGTAATTAATTAGGTGGAAAACATAAAATAAAGTTAAAATAGTGTATCTTTTCTCGGTCTGGGCCAAGTGAATATAACCACAGGTGGTCAAAACCTGTACAAATTAAGCAATAAAGGTCTGCATGGCTAGATACTGCAGGAGTAGTTCAGAAAATATGTTCTTGTACTAAATCAACCCTTTAAACCTAAAAGATAAGCACCAGCATGTTTCCTTTTATAGGATTCAAAGTCATATCTGAGCAGAATTCGTCTCGAGCGTCCTCACGAAGCCTTTGTATGCATGAGCTTGAGAGGCTGATAATAACAAAACATAAATTTTACACTTACACACCTTCCAGTGGCGCAGGGATGAAGTGGACGCTTTGACAAGGCACCCACTCAGGGACAAGGGTCTGATGTAAAACACTGTTAACCCCCAACAGGTAATAAAACACTCAAGGAGGGGCTTCTTGCCGCCTTGGTAACAAATATCCATACAGCTTTTCCCTGAGTGTGTGGCGGAGAGACGAGATGAGCTACCAGTGTGGCAGGAGAGTAAAAGATGTAACCTCAAAATGGAGGTCAATTATGTTGGAAGTTATCCATGGCTTAGAGCAGGGACATTGCTGCTGTCACACAAGATAATAGCTATTACTGACAGGTTGGTAAAAGTCGTGGAGTACAGGGCTGAGCTATAATTTCTTGGAGGCTATATGCCAGTGGTGTCAGCTTGCATCTATAAGGTATTCTTCTCTGCAAGAAAGAAAGAGAGGAGAAGGCGTTCTTATAGGTCAAAGACAACAGGCCTCGAGAAATTTTGATAAATAGTTCCTGGCAATTCTTTTGTGCACTGCTTTTCTCTCCAATTTGTTTATTTGCTCAGGCCCATTGCGATGCATTACAGATCTATACTGTTTCTAATCTTCTGCAGCACCGGCTTTGACAGCTTCTCTAAAGGCTAACAAAGCCTCAAGCAGCAATGTCCCTCCGTTTGTTTTGTTGGAAGTCCTATAAACTGGGTGTCTAAACCAAATTGTGCATATTTAATGTGTATGTTAATAAATTATATGTACTTATAGTCATTGATTTGTGTGTTTCTGTTTGTTTTTAACTACTTTACAAGAAATAGTGGCATAAAATTTGCATTTTGGTGTCTTCCATGTAACAGATTCATAGTGCAAAGACCCTGCAACCCTAAAAATCACAGCCACAGTCGGTCTTTTGTACTTAGATTTGTTTTAAAGAAGAATCCAGAAACTAAATATAACTTTAATGTCAAACAAAAGAAGTCTCTCTTATTGTCTTTCAAGCCTTCTTTTTATCTATTTTTCTTTATATCTGTTTCTCGCAGCTCCTCTTTCTTCTCGAGTCACTCATTCTTTTTTAACATTTTCTTTTTTCTGAGGCTAAGCCCTTGTTTCAGTTTCTGCTTCTTTCACCATCCGCTGTCTTTCCCCTCCCTCTGATTTGTTTCCTCCTGTCTCTCTCTTCCCTCCGTCTGAAGATGGCCTTCACACAGAGCAAAGGAGAAAACGAGCACGGCAAGAGGCCAAGCCGCTACGTTGAAGTCGGACGAAGAAACGAGCCACAAGCTGACAGTTCGCACACACACAACACAGGGCAGCACTAATTGAGGGAAAATCAGCAGGTGTGCTCAGGTAGCGCACTGTCCACTGCTGGAAAGTGCTGATGCTTCAGAAATGATCCGCTGATAGCTCCTGTCACGCATCAATCAGTGGTGCAGGTATCATTATAGGCACGCAGGGAAGGGTGAGGACCATGATTGGTGAGAGTTGACTTGCTGCAGGTGAGGCGCAGAGCTGCTGCCGAGAATAAATCTCCCCTGATGTATCGTCTGCGAGCATAATGTCCCAGTTTTAATGTGGCTGACAGACGAGCTCACATTCGCCCGCTGAATTTGTTTGCATTTTGACACATTAAAAAACACATTGTCAGCACACTGTCACTTTATGGCATCACTGATTTTTAATCAAACTGTCCTTTTCTTCCATAACCGTCTCTTTCTTATTCCCCATCTGCTGTCAGTGTTCTGACTTGTAAAAGAGAAATGCCAAGGGATTTAATTTGCTTTTCAAATCCTTTGGACAAATAATGAAAAGGTTTCACTTTGCAGGTGTCTGTGAATTTTGACTGGAAACAATGACTGATACAACACAGTAGTAATGGCAGAAGGAGGAGTAGTCATGGAATAAGAAGTAAAGAGTGCATACAAATAGACAATGGTGCAAATTTGTCAAAATTTCCTCAACAGATAAATAAATAAATGCTGGATCTTTTTTATTTGGACATAAACTGAGAAGGATTTGCAGGATTGTGCAGTTGTCTTGTTCTCTGTCGAGGTTTTTACAGTGAAAGTGGGACATTCTTTCAGGTCAAAGATAACACGTCCTTTTTTGAAACTGTGTGTACTGAGAGAAGTGAAAGGCCAATAGATTGATTTTACCCTTCACTCCCATTGCTATCTTTTACTCCAAACAGTCCGAATTTAGACAACTAGCTTTAGCCTGGGTGAAGCTGCGGAGGGTCAAAGGAGCAGCAGCTACCATGACTGACCCTACAACAGGCTGAACCACCTCAAGGCATCATGTCAAACATCCCTTGAAGCTCTCATATCTCATGAAAAAAAAACAAAAACCCAAGAATCTAATAGCTATTAGAAGATCTGCAGTTTCCTCACTGACTTCAACATGTAACTGTGCTGGTTGTTCTTCAATAAAGGGGGCAGAGCAAACAAAAGAACATGAAGGAGTGGGAGGAGAGACACTATAGAACTAATTGGTGGGAGATGCAGGCTGCCAACTGCCTCAACTGTTTGCTTGTGTTCATAGTAATTACATCAAGTATAATAGTAAATGCGAAAAATTACATTTGATAGGTTTGAAACTGCTTTACATAGTGACCGCAAATTCAGGGAGTGAGCCATTTAATTTGCAAATGTGGGATCAAAAAGGAGAACTTTGCAGTTTAATGTAGAAGCCCAGAGATTAAATTATACAAGTGATGGGTTGTTTTTGTCCTCAATTTTCCAATTTACCACATTATAAATGACACAAAAGGGAGAGATTTGGGTCTTAAACAGCTTTGAGAGACAAAATTAGAGGTTGACCCTAAAGATATTGCATTTTAGAGGGCATGCAACCATTGATGCTTTTAATACTCTATTACTACAAATATAGTGAGGATGAAAATCAACAGCTGTTTCCATAAAGTCCCACATGTCAAAAAACTTGAGGGTCGCAACTAATTACCTGTTTTATTTAAGTGCTAAGAGTTGCAGTTGCTGTCCAGTCATGAGGAGACTCTCAGGAGCAAACAAGCTTGTGATTATGAATTTCATGAGGGACGTGCTTCAGTCAAAGCACAGCCTCTTCTGATTCAGAAAAAAATTTGGCCAAATCAAGTGAGATCTCCTCTACCTTTTTGGAGCTGTGAGATATTGCTTGAATTCATTTTCCGGCAGCAGCTGTGTGAGTGATGAGTCGGCCCTGAGCTAGTCATGTGATATGAAGCTGAATCATCTCTGTGGTGGGAGCAGCAAGAAAATGTGAGCAACATCCAACCAATCTGGCTTTCCAGGTCAGGCTGGAGTGCTAATTACAAGCATCACCCTGCCAGATTCCAGATGGGACCCTGCTAAAAAAGCTTAAATTACATCCTGAAACGTCAACAACGAGAGCTCAAGAGCTTCAAATGTTCAAGTCCAAATCAGTTATTATCTGATTATGTAGACAAGGGACAACCGTTTACTCTGCCATACCTCCGAAACACTCAAAGCAAACAGATATCTGCGAAACAAATAGTTTTCACAGCAGCTGATTAAGCATGAGTCACCCGAAACACTTTGCTGACTGCAAAACTTATTTGATTTGGCTCCAAATATTAACAGTTCTCATGGAAACATGACAAAGCCACAATATCAAGCACTTTTTCTTCTGCTTCCCATCAGATGATGTACAAGTTCCACAAAGTATTATTAAAAACAAACAAGGCTTCGTGGACATGAAAAATGCAAAGGGCCCCGTTTGCCAAATCCTTCATCCGTCTGCACCTGAAAGTGAACTGCCTCAGACAACAACAACCGCCCAGACGGTGCAAAAAAAAAAAAAAAAAAATCCATAAAATCAATGTGTGTGTAGGCAAATCCAAACTTAACTCCCGACGCCGCCTTGACAGAAACGAAACGCTCCCTCCGCTCGGTTGTTTACACTGCCGCTGATTGTCTCAGATACAACTGGGTGAGAAAATCATACATATCGCCTGCATTCTGATGAGTTGTTATCGGCCAATTATTTTCTTCCGGCTGTCAACAGAAATGAAGCTGTATTTCTGCAAGCATGGCTAACAACCCGCAGGGAGGTCTGTCTGTCGGGTGTGTGGTTGTGGTGGTGTGTGTGTGTGGTGGTGTGTGTGTTTGGGGGAGTTGCACTGCACAAGCCAAATAAATAGACTCCCTTGTAGTTCACCCCTCTGTCTCTCTTTTACCCCTCTTTATTCCCCCCTTTTTTTAATGTTCCCATTTGCATAGTTTTTGCTTTATTCCAACCTTTGTCCTCTCTGGTCCTTATTATTCTTTTACAACTAACTACATGCAGCTTTCTCTGGTTTTAGAACAGATTGTCCCTCTGTCTCTTTTTGTTTCTCGAGCTTTCCCTGTCGTCCCCTCATTTACACCGCTCAAACAAAGTCGCACACACACATGCGCCGTCTATGCAAGGCACACACAGATGCACACACAGGCAAAATAAACAGGAGCGAGCTGACACAGTCCCAAACTCAGTGCACGGGAGCGAAGGCATAACAGGCCAGAAACAATTAGGCAGCGAGCGGAGACAGGCCCACCAGTGAGGGACATTTACATTATTGAAAAGGACTTTAAGGGGAAACGGTGGAAGCTGCATGCCCAGAAAACACACACATGCTGCCTTCTTCACTGCTGGACATGCCAAATAATGATCTCTCCTCTGTACTCGTCTCCCTCTCCCTCCCGCTCTCTGTATCCGTCTCCCTCTCTCCGCCGTGTCTGTCTACCGCTCCATCCCCTCTCCGCCTCTCTGTGCCCTCTAGTATCATCCAAATCAAGATCTAATCTCTGCAAATGGCATACCTACGCCGCTGCACCATGTGTCACTCCGCATCACAAACTAGGGCCAAACGTGAAAGGATGTCTATTGTGCTTGACGTTTCCCCTCCCGCCGGTGTCATTTCATCATGTAAAATGTCAAAGTGTGTGTGTGTCTGCGTTTATGTAAGCACACATGATAAATGTTTGCGACTTCACTCAAGGCGAGATGTTTACGTGTGCAAATGTGCATTTTGCATGTGTGTGTTGTTGACTGCGTTCGGAGTACTTCAAGTCTGAAACATCATCTCAATGCAAAACACTCCAGGGATTCAGAATACTGTATAGATTACGTGTGGGATTAATTTAAATTCATCGCATTAATTTAATTGTATATGTGTGTGTGTGTTTGTGTATCCGTGTGTGAAGGATCTGCAAGAGATTATATGTGAAACGCCAAATCGTATGAGTGGTGGCATTAGACTTTTGTTTGAGAGTGGGCTGGGTGAAAAGGGTGAGGGAGCATCTGAGTGGGATGGAAGGAGACAGGGGGCTCATGGAAACGGGCGGCGAGAGCTCGCTCGTGGCCAACCTGCCCCCTGGAGGGGGGAAGTATTCAGAGCGCCGTTCTTAGCGAGAGCTTGTCAGCCAAAGCAGCCAGGGGTCCAAAAATCACAAACGATTATGTGCAGACCCAGGCAAACACACACACACGCACACGCATGCACACAAGGACACGTGATGAGCTTTTCTGGGAAGAACTGTAATGAAACAGAGCCTGACTTGCAGCCACAGGTGACAAAAAAAGGTTGAAACTTCATCAGTTTGAAAATGAAGACCAAAGCATGCTAATTAATGTTGTAGAGATAGTTTACCCCCGAGGTGTTTTCAGCTGGTCCTCGTGCTCCTAAATGTGGGCTTTTTTTTTTTTTTAATCTTTATATGCCCTGTCATCTTTTGTGCAGAGTATCTCCCTCCCTGCTTTTTGCAAAGGCCCCTCTTTTCCCCACAGGGATCATTAAGTAATCATCTTATCTAAGCTCATCTAATTTCCAAAAGTCACCAAAATATCATCTTGCATGATATTCATGACATCAATATGCCCACTCCTCTAATTGCATTGACAGAGAGGGTCAGTTTCATTCATTTCTTTCCTTGTTTACGACCGCAAAGTAGCGAAGACTCAGCAGGCTCTGGGCTAATTTTAGACACAGTCAAGCATTGACCTTTCATTCAGGAAATTCTGATAGTTGCTGTTCTGCTGTGCGTTTGTTTGTCTAACTGTCTACTGGAAGAAAACAAGCAGCAGAGTCGCTGGATGGTGCTTGGCTGGCAGTGAGTGCAAGGGCAGAGGCAAAGACACTGTCTGTTTGATAGATGCGTTTCATTTTTAACTTGTAAAATGCAAATATATGATTATTTTTAGAGTTTTGTTTTGCTTATTTAATTTATACCAATGAGTTAGCATTAACAGTCATTTGTCCTTTATTTGATAAAAGAAGATGGAGAGGCTCTTTATGGAGCCCAAGTGGCCACACAGAAAGAAAATACATATAGTGAGACACCATATTTGCTGCTCTAAGTAACTAAATGGTATTGCTAAGACAATTTTTTCTTTCTATAGCTGAATATAGCTATAGCTCCCCTCGGGGCTGAATAGAGCGTAAATGATTAAATTATTGAAGCAAATAATAACATATAGCCTCCTTTTTCACAATTGTTGCACTGTAATTTGTAGTACTAAAGTTAAAGTAATGTAACAAAGACAGAAGCACAAAAGCTAGCAGCTAAAACACCTAAAAAAGCTTGAATTTTCTTAATAATTTTCAAGATGAGTTTTCTTAATTATCATACCATCAACATGTTCCCATGAAAGACTTAAACTGACGATTAAATGATGCCCTAAAGTGTGTAGAAAAGCTCTGCTGTTGCCCCAAAACTATTAAAAACACACTCGTGACCCGGGCTGTCAAACTGTTTGATATGTCCCTTTATTATGCTAAACACAGGCACAGTGTTTTGACTAAATTGATGGCAAATTATCACCCTGCTGCTGTAATGTTCATTAGAGCCCCGAATGTGTGTGAATCCACAGCTGAAAATAGTCCAAAATAAATGCACTGCTTACCTCTGTCAGAGCTGCAGTTAAGTTCCAGCTTTTATGAGACAAATTCTTAGTTTATTTTAAGTATTAAGCTTTGTATTTGTGATCTGAAATGTATTACATTGATTAAAAAGAAAATCATGGTGATAACATGGTGATTGGGGCAATTTTAAAACCATTTGAGTCTTTTATTCTTGAATGGCCTGTATATGAAGAAGAAGCTATTAGGTAGCAATAAGGCACATTGACAATTCCTGAGTCTACTTCGAACAAAATAATAATAATGTGTTTTAGAAGAAAGAACCAGCACTTAAAGAGGTTGAATAACAGTTTAACTGCACTTTCATAGAGCTGAGGCTCTTACCACAAACAAATGTGTCTGTGTCAAAATCAAAGCAGTAAAGATAAAGATGAGACATCTTGACCTTCAGCACTCAGTGAGGGTCAAACTTTAGAAACATCATCCACAATGCAACTTGGAAGCGTATTTCATTTGTTCCTCTTCATGCACAATATGTCATTTCTGTAGCTAGAGGTCTCTTGATTAAAAACATGAAAATAAAACATGTAGTAAAGCTAATATATTAGTTTTTCACATTTTAATGTGAAAAGTCATATATTATTCATTTAAAGTCACTTCTTTCAAACATTTCACTTAACTTCCTGTTTAAGTTTTTAAATTAAGCCCAAAAAGACAAACCCCTACTCTGTTCATTATGATATTTTTCTTTAGATATTAGAAAATACTTAACAACAGGTATCTGTTTACTTAAAATACAACTAGGTCTTTTGAAAAAAGACCAAATACAACAACATCGTCTGATGTTTGCAATAAGGAGGACCTGAGAACTCAGACATGGATGTGTAACTCACATAAAACAAGCTTGCAAAAGCAGTTCACTTCAGTCCAATGCACATAATACACAAGCACACACACACACACACACACACAAACGCACTTCTCATTCAGACGCTCAGCTGCCTGCCTCCCCCACAGTGTTGTTGCTGGGGAGTTGCTTGCTGAAATATCACCTTGAGTCTTGCCATTTCCCAAACTCATTTACTTTATTACAGCAAGTGTCTGCCATGAGCGGGGGGGAAACAAATGGGAGATATAGAAGACTGGAGACAGAAACAATACACACTCATATGCACACACACACACACACATGCTATTGTGTAGACACCCATGTAGGCACAGACCACCATAATAAGGCTCGAGGGGGACTCCATGCAAATGCAGAGGAGAGAGAGAGGGGAGATTAATAGAATGAGAAGGGGAGTGTGTGTCTGTTTCTGTGAATGTATGAGGGCAGGTGGAGGCGAGTGGAGGAGTGTGTTAGCACCAATGGCACGAGCCAGAAGGAAATGACAACGTCAAGGGTTGCCGCGTTGGTAGAGATGCTTTCTCTCTCTCTCTCCCCTCCAGTCATCCCCCCACTTCATCCATCAGTCTCTTTGCTCGTGCAAACATTTTTTTCTCTCTACTCGCTCTCCATCTTTGTCGCCCTCCCTGTGTCTCTTCATCCCTGCACTCCACTTGCTGTCCTCTCCCTCGTCTCCCCGCCGTCATCGTCGTCTGGCCGGGGCTCCCTATGAACATGCCAGGAACAGAGCCTCCTCTCTCTCTCTCCTTCCAAATGATCTTCCTCTCCCCTCTGAATGACGATTGCATTCTCGAGCTCCATTGTAAAACAAACCCATAAAAAAGAAAAGGGATAAAGGGAGAGAGGACAGTTGTCGTGCGTCGTGGCCCTTTTTTTGTGCACCTTGTTGGGAATCTGAATTGCCTGTCAAGCAGTGGACTTTCCAGCTTTGAGACAAGACACAATGGAGCTGTTTGGATGAGGAGGGGGAGATGCAGAGCAGAGGACCGTTCTCCACAATGCAGTGTAGTCATTATGGCCTGACTCATCGCTCGGTGGCCTGCGTCATATTACCAGCGCGCACACACATTATCACACATGCACACACACAAACAGGAAGGGCCCACGTAAATTATAGCTTGATGGTACAAATCAAATGCAAATTGCATACACAAACAGAAAGGAAACCGAGTGGATGTTAATGATATGACAGTCAAATGTGTTTTGAAATGTCGTTTGGCAAATACCAATTAAAGGGCAAAAGGAGCAACAATGTGAAGAGCTTTTTGTGCATGAATGATGCTGACATCATACTCTGCACTGACATATATCTTCTTTATGTTTTTTTTGTTTGTTTTTTGCAACATAAAAACTTCTAAATGATCTTGTCAAATTAAAAATATTCCTTGAGTTTGCATCAGGGGCTTCATTTCCTGTGCATTTGTGGTATTTTCATATCCAGATTGTGCTAAAAAAGTTGGGATTTATTTGTGATAGTAACCACCTATACTGGGGATAAACTAGATGTATTTGTATCAAACATAGCTAGAAGCATACAATAAAATGAGTCTACAATACAATAATCAGTGTAAATTATGTATTTGCCTGTTTTTGATGTTCTCCAAATATTATTTAACGTCTAAGTAAACTTGAATTGTTATTTTTTTGTATATTTTACCAAAACTCAGATAGTGTGTGTACAAAAAAATGACTGAAATTCAGCTATGAAATAGTGGTAAGATTGCACAATAATTTCTAAAGTAGCCTGATAATGATAGAGCCACAAATTCCTATGCTTCTGCTTAGATTCGCTATGTTAAGGAACTTAAAAGAACATGACAAAACTAAAAGTGCAAATAAGAAAGCAAACCACAAGCACAAATCGAACAACCAAAAGTTTCATTTCGTAGATTGCTATCAACATAAATTAGCTACAGCTGACTTAACTTTCTGTTATAGAAGGGAAACAGAATAATGCACCTGCTGTAGGCTGATAAAACTGTGATAATTGATTTTATAGCCATTTGGGGACATCGAGCTCCAACACAAAATGGTCATAATGATAGGATGTTGTTATTGCTAATGATCTGTTGACTCTTCGCTCAATCCAGCAGATGCATTACAACTTCAGCATTTATTCTGAGTTGTGTTTAGAGCTTCCTTCACTGACTCAAGTCCATGTTCACTCAGCTTTAAGCCTGTTTGATAACCACCAACTGAGGGGACATATTGACTGTATTCAACAGGTCACTGAATCATCTGTTTCCTCTTTGGTGCTGTGCAAGTAAAGCAGGCTTGAGCTGAAGTCATCTGTGGCTGAGCAGCGTCGATGACAGTGGTCAGAATGAACCAAAACAATAATGTCGCAATGCCAAAATGTGCTAAAATAATCTGTAGAGCTGAGGGGAGCTACAGAACAACTACTGTCTCTCTCAGTGACAATTAAATCAATTTGATCTTGGCTGAACCATCATCTTTGCATTCATTGACACTCATAGCATGACAGTAAAACACTAACATTTCACATAATGTGATAAAATATTGATTAACCCTGTACTGCACAGCGTTGCCCTCAGGCAACGTAATGTTTTTTTAAGCCCCATGAGCAATGTATGTCTCTTT
>JAPZDZ010000017.1:9532625-9543128 GCA_029783805.1 Acanthurus tennentii | reverse complement strand
TGTCCCAAAATGAACCAAGAAATAATATGGAATCATTTTTATCATGTACCATCAAATTGTGTGCAGTAGAGGGTTAAGCAGCTCAAGACATGGGTAATAATGTATCATGATTAAAAAAGAAACATTTTATCTAAGTATGATTAAACATTTAGCTCCACCAGCAATACATTTCTATACATTTAAAAAGGTGGAAGTCAAAGAACGGAGCCATTTTTCTTTAAAAAGAAAATCTTTACAAGAAGCACCAGGGGAGAGGAGGGGGTCACACACACTCACACTCACAGCACTACAGCTCGAAGCCAAGAGGCATCTCTGACATTTTGGCGATAAAGGTCTTGATGAAACCTTGCTGTTTCTTCCACACACCCCCACACTCTCACTGGCCCTGCTAACAAATGCTAAAATAAGAGTAATGCCATTTCTTTTTTGAAACCAATAGTCCAATATGGAAACATTCATAAGGGCTAGCTTCCTTATCAATAATACAGGCATCAGCAAATCCTGAACCGTTCTGTTTTTACTGTAACTCCATCTTTTCTTTCCCTAAAGTATCCCGAACTCTGCGTCCTCCACTTTATCGCTGTGTAGTTTTGACTCATCCGGGCCAACTGGCGGAATAAAAAAGCAAGGAGGGATATTCGGTGGGATATTAAAGAGAACTGAAACTACAGTGGTGTATTAGTGCCACTTTCACTCACTCAGATGAAGAAACACTGCCAGTGATTAAGCTTCTTGCCGATATGTGTGTTTGCTTTTGTGTGTGTGTGAGTGTGTGCCTTGGCTCCATCGGGAGCCTGTAGCAGAGCCTTAAATTATACATATGTTCTCATCCCATTACCAATGGCAACTACTAAAGGCTTCCCAGCATTTCCATTACCAAAATGAAGAGATGCACACACTCACTTACTCACTAGCTTTTAGAAACACACACGCACACACATATGTGTGTGGGCATGCTGAAGCAGGACAATGTTGAACATGAGCTTTTACGCATGCAGTGACTCTGAATGGTGACCATCCCGATCAAAGCCCAAGAAGTGGTTTTCATTTTTATGGACTCCAGTGCATCTGTGACCAAAATGGTTGCCAGTTCAGACCCTCACACAGGCTGGCATAAATATGGGTGGAAGGAATGAATGATTAATGTTCTGCCCCCTCTTAACAACTGCCACTGAGATGCCATTGAGGAAGGCATTTAATCCCCTTCTCCAGTGGTGCTTCTCAGCAGCCAGCGGCAGCAGGCTGCACTTGCGCTGGCCAGCTCCAACTTGTGAACAGATCAGTGCATGTAAAGTCAGTTATTCAGTTTAATAATTCTATCAGAGCAAGAAAACGCAACCGCTGTGACCGATAGATCTGCTGTGGTTGTCTCGGAGAGGCAACATTACTTATGACTTTTAAGTTAGACTCAAAGTCGAGTGAAACATGAATAATTAACTTGTATGGTATGATTCCCTTTTCCAAAGTCGCACTTGATGCTAACATGCATCTATAATGGGAGATAAAAGTTGTAATGCAAGGAGCTGTGCTGAAGATGTTGCATGCCAGAGCAGCATGCATGAGTCCATTACTTTGCAAATTACATATCAGATGCATAAGTATATAAGTGGTGAGTATATTAGAGTAGAAGCTCACGGCAGGCAGTGGTATGTTGTAATTGACCTGACGTGAAGCATTTTAACAGTTTGCTATGCTGCAAACTAGTTTAGAGACCTGCTGCCACCCTGTTAGCTTAACCTAGCCTGGCCTGTCAGTCACCAGCACAGTCAACCTAACCTCATAACCTGTGATATCAATCAATCAATTAAGTTTATTTATCCCCTGTAATTATTTAAGGTATGACGGCCTCTGTTCAGTGCAGCTGCTGGGACAAAAAACACTGTGTTGCTGTGGCTCCGCGTTGTTACCATTGTGTTATAATTGCTTTAGCAGTCATTAGCAGATGTTATGCATTTGCTGTGCTGGATTTGGTTCTTTTTTATTATATTCATGGGTTTACTGGAAGCTATTTTTACCTTTATAGTAGACAGGTGGATGGGATGCACTGGATACTGGCCTTTACAGTTCAACTGTGCTCTTCTCCACTGTGAACCTTCCTCGACTCCACTACATCCCACTCCACCCAGCTGGATGCCAGATCTTAAATCTTCTCCGGTAAACACAAGTACCTCGCTGTGGCTGCTTCTCATCAGCTTTCAGATCAGATCGGAGTGGCGGGCTCTGAGGAGAGGTGTTATCAGACAGCTGAAAGGAGAGGCCCGGTCAGCTGGCGCTGCAGTCATTTGAGCCCAGCTACGAGCTGAGACAACATCAGACAAGGATTAAATCAACAAACCAAACTGACCCCGGGTGACCAGGCAGGCTACTTACAACTCTGTGGAGGGAGAGTATTTAGCCTTTTGGGGAGGAGACACAGAGGAGGAAAGGAGCAGGAGAAAGAAAAGTGGGGCAAATGAATGAATGAAGG
Source organism: Acanthurus tennentii (assembly GCA_029783805.1). NCBI lineage: Eukaryota > Metazoa > Chordata > Actinopteri > Acanthuriformes > Acanthuridae > Acanthurus > Acanthurus tennentii. The sequence goes on along the minus strand of JAPZDZ010000017.1, from coordinate 9,540,661 downwards.
AAGGTACATTCAGGGAGACAGCTATGCAAAAAGATTCAGGAAGCAGCCATTTTGAATAAATGTGAGTCATGTTAGGAATATGGAATAATGAATGAATAATAAGGATGTGTCCGTGGAAAAGTGCCCATGAGCTGATGGTATATAAGCTTTTTTGACAGGAAGTTTCACCTCTCCACCTGCATCTGAGATGTCAAACTATCATCTTATTTACCATTTGAGTCCCAGGCTTGGGTGATTAACGTACATTTCCTCATGTTGCCTTCGATTGCTGGAGCCAGACAGGACTAAGAAATAAGAACAGTACGGTTTAACTGTTTTGGGTATTTCTCCTTCTTCTTTTTATCCAGTTTGAGATTCCACCTCGGTTACTTTCTGCTCATCTAAGCTGTATTAAAGTGAGGCGTGTCAAGTGGGATGGATGTGCATGTAACCTTTGAAAAAGGCCGGTTTTATAGACTAATGATGTCGGACAGCTCTCTGTTAACTTTCTACAAAAATCAGAAATCACAGGTAGTTCTTAAAAATGTTGCTTTTACACAAATACAAAATATGTGCATATTTTAAGTTTTTATTTTACATAAGTGTACACTAATACATACATTAGTGTATCATCCCAAAAGTCCAGTACTTGTTTTGTGCTCTTTTGTCTTTGTTTTACATCTCGTCTTCTTTTCATGAGCAGTGTGTCATTAGGCTATTTTTATTGCAGGAAAACACTGAGGGGACATTGGAGAAAAACACAAACAAATAAAAACAAAACAACAACAAGAAATGAACTAAAAAAGTACTCAGAGGCACATTTAGGCATCAGGGAAAATGTAGTAATGTTTGGTCGACAGTTTGCAGGCAGCAATATGCTCCTACAGGGAAATAGGCACAAACTTAGCAAGATGATTCAGTGTCCAGGTTAAGAGGTACTATTGAATATTCTTTGCAACTGCTGAGCAATATTTTTGTGAGCAAGTATTTCAAATTGCAATGTTTGTTTTATCATCTCCACTGAAGTTACATGCATTTTGGAGCGCTGGTTTTGAGCACAACCAGAACAGTTCAGGAAGTTTCTATTGCACCATTGCACCACCATGTTGTTTCCTCATAGTTTTGGCGTGGGTGCAGTCAACAGGATGTGTTTGACATGCTGATGTGTTTATTTAACTCCTCTTTTTATTCATTATTTGCTCCAAAATTTTGCCTAAAGGCATGTTTTCAAAGATATTGAGTTGATTTTAGACTGAATGAACGCACAGTTTGCCACAGGAAGTTGGATAAAGAGGCTTAGCTAACAAAACTGTGGCATATCAAACTAGCACTGGTGAAATGCCAGCTGTGTAACACATGAAGTGCATGAATAGTGGTTCAAATTTCTCTTACCAAAATATTTTGGCACACTAGAAAACACCTGGCAGGCCAACATCCCAACTTACTATTCATCTAAAAAGAAAAGCTTTTTCTCTCATTATTATTGGACTCCATGTATTCTACACAATTACAAGCATAAAACATAGAGTGTGTCGCAGGGGAACAGCTGTATTACTTAGATATAAAATACATGATGACACAGTTCAGATAAAAATAAATGTAAAGGGGCAGATTCACATTATAGATGTTGGCCTGTAGTTGATTTGCTTGTCATGACTGATCAGATCGAGCTGGACTGAGTCGTGCCTGTGGAAGAAATTGTTGGATGCATCACAAATAAGTAAGTACAAAGTATGTTCTACTTCTGCGCTTGAACAGTGGAGTTACAGCTCATATTAACCTCACTTTTTTTCATATCAACATAGGTCCAGTATAGATTTTTGATGGCTGAACTTCAAATAAAATATTAAAATACTTTAAAGGTCAAGGCATTTTAAATACTCTTATAGTCAAAAAGAGTGGAAAAGACATAGGTCTGACCTTTTCAGCCTCTGCAAGAGGACGTATTTATATGATATCTTATGTTTTCATCAGATTATATAAGCTTACTTAATCATTTAAAGCTTTGATGATATGGCTTCTAACAAATCATGTATATATTAAGAGAGATGAGCTGAGATTCTGATTACTGCATTCATAGTGTCTTGTCCAAAAACATTGTAAGCAAAACCTTCCAGTAAACACAGATTTTAAGAACAGCACAAGTTTGCAGCGCAGGTTTTGCCCCTCGGGCCGAAAAAGCACGATACCATCCAGTCAAGTAAAATAAGCAATTCAGCGTCGGTTCCTGCAGATGAGAATGACTTGAACTTAAGTCTCATTTGCAGCTGCGCAGATGGGAAGTGAAAACCGGTTGTTGGTTGTTTTCTTCAAACACTCATGATTCAGCTGAACCTTTTTTATCAGATTTTTTTTTTTACCATAATAGCAATGTGGTTCAAAGCTGCGGGTGGATTTAAAAAAAGGGAAAAAAAGGAAAAAAGGTTTCTGTCACACTTTGTAAACAATCTGATAATTTACTTGGCACTATGGAGGCAGAAAGGTGGGGGGGGCAGAGAGCAAGTGAGAGGAAACCAGCAAAACAGAGATGCTGAAAAAAAGCAGGATGACTGCCAATTCAATGATAATTATAGTCTCAGGAAAAAAAAAAACTCAAATCAACAGGAAAAAGGAAAAAAAAAACATATTGAGCTATGGATTTCTGCTCAAGGTGAGGTGCTGACAGTATCTCTTCCAGCTATCTGTATCTGTCACAGAGCTTATTCCTCAATTTTTAGTTCTCTGGAGTGCAAGGAGGAGAAGAAGAAGACGAAAAAACTCCCCTGCACTCAATCTCATTCACGGGGAAGCCATCACTCACACGGTCATATTTGAATTAGATGTCTAGACATACAGTTTGCCAAAGGACTGCTCTGCTTTGTCACCGAGGGTTTTTCCGTGCGGCCCTTATCCTCTATCGGAATGATAGAGTCCCAGAAAGGATCCGTGGCTGGAAATGAATGCCGGGTGTAAATGGATACAATCTGGAGGGGTTTCCTGGGAATGGAGCTGAAATCCTGTAAGGCCTTTTTCTCAGAAAGGAAAAGAAAAAGACACATCAATAAGATTCAACAGAACCAATAATGGAATTGCGTGATACTCCAAGATTTGACATTGCAGCAGAAACAATACTAATGCTAAGTGATAAGGGATGAAGTGACCTGCTTCTCAAGCTATGCTAACTTTACACACAGTATATATACGAATCCACTTATCCAAACAGGACCTATTTTCAATATCAATAAGAGTTAAAATGCCATTGTGAGACGTTAAAAATGGGAACCATCCTTCCCAGTCTCATCATGACTCAACAATGACCTTGAGTATGAAACATAATTAGAATTTCAGAACTGCTCACTTAAGACCAGGTTTGAGATGATAGTGATAAAAATAGAACCATGCTGTCTGGGTCACAATCTACTTTGCAGAGTTCAAATCCAGTTCAGGCCTTTTGCTGCATTTCCTTACTTTCTATCTTTCTCCAGCCTCTCATGTTGCTGTCCAGCTGTTGCTATCAAATTAGAGTAGAGATGCAAATGGGCATTCAGTAAAGGTAAATTTAGTTAAAACTCAAAATTTTCATCACTTTACCCTTATTATATGATTGGTAATGTTGTTTGTAGAGCATTATAAATATGCTAGCTGCTCTGTAAGGTTGCACTTTTGAGCTGAATGTTAGCCAAAGCTCACCATCATGTCCACAGTGGCAAAGTTAGCATGCTGACGCCACCAGATGTAGTGTTTAGCATGCCCTGTATTAGCATTTAACATCTGCTAACTAGCAGTTAACACAAATTACAGGTTATGCTGATCAAACCTATATTAGTTTTGCAGGGATTTAGTCAGAAATCAGACAATTACACTTATCAAACTTTTAACCAGATGATTGCACCAGTTTATCCTAATAAGGACTCAGAAATCTGCTCCAAATTTAATTGCAATCCATCCTATAGCTCTTGAGATATTTCACCCTTAACCAAAGGGGAGGCTGACCCACCAGCAGACCAGTGTTGTCATCTTTAGGCATGGCATGGCCATGGCATTAGCTGAGTTAAATCAACCTGACACTTTGAAATGCTTTCTGAACTGTAATCTGCATTGCCATTTCTAACTTCATCATTCTATTAAATTTAAGAGAGAGTACATTTCACAAGAGATCCATAACAGAAAATTATGCAATTTTAGCGTGAGGGCAGTTTTAATCTTGTCAGGGTTTTGATTTAATAGGAAATATAAAGCAATTTCAGTGTGATATTCATTATTTAGTAACCTAGCATCAAAATTACAATGAACTCCCTGACTGATTCAACTCATAATCACATGAAATATCAGTCAGAAGATGCATTTTGATTGTTTTCAGCTAACTTGTGACCCACAGAAAATCACACAGCCTAATGTTGGATGGCACAGCCAGTTGCCTGATTGGTTGGTCAATTTAAAATGCATCAAATTGCCCGAATAATCGTCATGATTGAATGAGTGCATGATAGCTGTATGAGTGCTGAAACATCACCCCTCTGTATCGATGCCAGTCTCTCCTCCGTAGCAGTATATTTTCTGCTTATTTGCCATAACCACTACTTGGGTCTAAAATTACCAATAAACCAAGAAACTATGTCACTGTCCATTACACATTAATTGATGCTTGCTGCCTCTTGTGCTATATAGAGCCCTGGCTTCAGAATCACAGCAGAGGTGTGCAGGGATCTGATTATCCGAGGCATTCATGAAGTTAAGTCACCCAATGTGCTCACAACACCTCCAGAAAACAGTTATTCCTGACATCAGTGATCCATTGCCCTTTATTTCCACCCTCTGCACTTACCACTCACCTACACTTTACTTCCACTATATCCAGCGACAGCTCGCCCACAGTCCTGCATCTATTTTTCACTCATCTCAAGCCTAGCAGAAATTGTACCTCCTCTCTGATTAGTAAGTATTATTTATGCACTCATCATCCTTTGTCTTCCCCCTTTCTGCCGCCAAGAAAATAGGCCAGCTCCAGTCTTTCATACAGATGTGAGTGGGGCTGATTATTCACAAATGTTTATGTGCGTACACATTTTATGAGCTTAAATAGGTGCTTCTGATTGTGTGTGTGTGTTATGAGAGTGTTCGTGTGTCCATGTGTGTGAGGGTGGCAGTCAATTAAACAAACAAACACTGTCCTTGGATAAGCATCCTGGGTTTCTCAAGCACCTTGCTCCGATTCAGGGAACCGTACAGTTGTGCGTCTTCAATTCCCAGCTGCATAACTGGCTCCATCATACATGCAGTGCATAGAAAGAGGGGAATGAGCGAAAAAAGAGAGGTAAAAAGAAGGGGAGAGGGAATTGGAGGGGGTAGAGGAAGAGGCAACATGAGATAGAAACAGAGACCTAGAAAAGGGAGGAGAGAGAGAGTGGCTACAGAGAGGATGGAGAAATTAAATTCACCACACAACAGTGCCATCTAGTGGGCGTCTTCTTCTTCCAATTCCTCATCCTTCCTTTCTTTTTACTTCACTTCTCATTGTTTCTTCCTTTCCCCTGCCATGGTGCCTCCCGAATCTTTCAGCTCACTCTTCCTCCTCTTTTTTTTTCTATCTCTTCCAAGACACACACACATCACACACACACCTACATGCACACCCAAGCTCATTAATATGCATGCAGAGTGGTGCATGTTCGCCTGCACAGATTCCTGATTTGGCATGCTAAAACAGCAGTGACTCGTAATCTTCACTGTGCACTGCGCCCCTGCAATGATTCAAAACAAGCAAACGGGACCCACACACACATTCACACACACATACACAGAGTGAAGAAGTTGCTAGCCAGTATAAAAACGCTTGTTTGTCCCTGTTGTCCTCATACCCTTGTTTACTCCAGTTTTTCCATCCCCTCACATAGCTGTTTTGACCTCCCTCTTTTTCTTACCCCCTTTAACAAAGTCCCCACCTATTTCCCCATCCCTCCGTGGAGAGCCACCACCCAGACTGTAAACAGCGGTGATGGATTACTAATTGTCCTGGTCTGGATGCGGGGGGGAGGGGGGTGGAGACAGCTGCAGGCAGGGCGGGTTGGGATGTGTTCGTTCTGTGTCTGTGTATGAATGTGAATCATGCAATCAGCACAGAAAGGTTTCTGAAAGAAAACACACACATGCACACGTGCAGTTCAGCGTTACACACTTGCGTGCTCTGTATCAAATACACTGTAGCTACACAGATGATGAGATGCTACATGACAGGACATTTTGACCTTCACACCGAGCATATGGCCTTGATTGAGCAGTTGCAGTTTGATACCTTGCCTATTAGTTTTGCTTTGATAGCTGTAATTAGGCCCTTGGGGGATCTGCTGCAATCTTCAAGCAACAGACTCTGACCTGCTACATAAAAATGCGGGGCTTTACTGAAAAGGTGTTTTTCTCAAGTGTGAGTTTTGCTAAAATATGAAAATGACTTCAATAACAACCTCACAAAGACAATCATTTAGAGTCCTTTCCTTTTTTTGTGGTCACTGGCGGTATCACTGACCTCTCACAGTGGCAGTTTAATAACATTCTCACGTCTGTAAAGCTGAAATGTTACCATTGGGCATTAAAATATATGAAAACACAGAAAGACTAACTGTATGTCTAAATGTGCTAAATAGCAATGATTCTCTGTTGCGCTGTCAGTCTGATCTCTTGAAATTCTTTGACGTAGGCTTAAGGTTTAATTCAGCCACAGCTTTCTGCATTTAGCTATAAACATCTGGAAAATATATCAGTGTTTTGAGGCTAGATGCTCTTCACTTTGCAGCATCACAGTGACAACAAACACCCCGAAGTCGAGGTTCTCAAATAAGAAACAATCTGGCACATAACAACTTGTTTGCGGCGATGCGTCATTTAAACAAAAAATCTCTGTTTAAGCAGTTAGCTTTCGAAGTTCAGGCTTAAAATAAACTAAGTGATTGCTGTCTTTGGCTCCATAGTGAGTGTGGTAAAAAAGACGTAGCAATCTCCTCCTCTAACCCCTCGGCGTTAGAAGAAATGAGAGTATTTCTCATAATATTCAGCTATTTCTTGAGCAAACTCTGTTCTCTTGTAAGTTAACAAGTGTAACAGCTACTCCAATAAAGCGTTTAAGTAATTCATCATGCAAAAAAAAAAAAAGTCACACTCACTGATTCTACATTGTAAAATATGAGGAATTTCACTTTCCCTTTATTTTATTTCACCATAATTTGAATATCTTTAGTTTCAGAGTTTGGTCGGACCGAGAAAGGACTTAAAGTAGGTGCCTAAGGCTGTTTGAAATTATAAATGAAAAATGTGAATAGCCAAAGGAGTAATAGATTGATAAACAAGAAAGAAATCAAAAGATAAGTTATCAGAGGTAATTGATTGTTGAATCTATTAAGTGACGCACAGAAGTTAGTTTTTCAAAGTTTCTTGTTTTTTTTTCTGGTCAGACAGGAAATTAATTAAGTGGCATCGCCTCATTTTTATCTGTTTACACACTTTTAATCAAAAAGCTGGAAAGTCGTGACACAACAAGGTGAAGACATGTAAGCTGTACAAACCAGTTGCATCATGGGAAACGTATGATCCAGTGTTTTGCCGCACTGCTTATACTGGGGAATAAAAAAATCACATTTAATCAGTCTCCTCTTAATTTTGATCATTTTTGAATCTGTCCCTAAACTCATGGAAGTAATACTAAATTACTGGAATATTTTGTTTTTAAACTTTAATTAATTTGGTTGTTTGTCTGAATCTTTTTGCATGAGCAACAAGTGAATACTGAGTGTCTAATCTGTGCTCCTGTCACATCATCTGTTATTTGCAGCCGGGAAAACATTCATATTTTTGATGTTTTTTTCACGCCATTATTCAGCTGAAGTCATTCGGTTGAAGTTCTGGGCAAAGTGTTCAAAGTGTCTTCTTTATGTATTGATGCAGCACACACTGCACACATTTTACTGCACCGGCACCAGTTGTGTTGCTGGGATTCACAGATTTTAGTACAGTTCTGCTGTAAAACCCATAAAGTCTTAATGCCACACTAAAACTGAGCTTGAGTCAGCACCCACACACCCACACAC
>JAPZDZ010000017.1:9518154-9532525 GCA_029783805.1 Acanthurus tennentii | reverse complement strand
CACACACACATACACATGCCCTTATCTTTATCTTCACCTTTCAATCCATCCTCCCCTGTGCTTCCTGCTTCCTTCCTGTCTCCATCACAGTGGTCACATCACCCATCAATTAAACCGACACCTGCTATTGGAGATGTTATCTGTGCAGCTAAGGCTTATGTATGTGTGTGTGAGGTGGCTTAATGAATAATATATATGCATTATCAATAGGTTCTACTTTTGCCCAGCTTCTATAAACATATATTTATATATCGTGTCACTTTGTCTGATCGTCACCGGTTGGCCCTGTGTCCTCCAGCCTCTGGCAGAGGGAGGACAGCCCAGGAGTGGTGCCAACTGTGTTTATATTTAGGTTTGCAGCTTGGATTATTAGGAGGGGGACTGTTTTTGCAGTGCATGCAGACCAAAAATCTGTTCAACACACACTCGTACTCCAAATGAAAGTTTCTCGAAGGAAACGTTCCAAGCAGACAAGACAGAAAAAAATTGCTTCTGTTTTCATCTGTGCAACACAAATTGTATGGATACATACTGAAGATGGCTGATTGATTGATTGGTTGATTTTGCCTGCTAAGAAAAACCTCCATCTTCTCCTGACACTGCACGAAAAGATGAGTTCAGCTCCAGGAGTTCAGGCAAAAGCCCAGTAGGCCAGGTCTTCTTGAGTTCTTTGCAGCGATGAGGATTGACTTGATCAATCACCCCCCTCCTCTTCCCTCCCACCAGATTCTCCTCTGGGCTTGAGCTAGCTTGATGAATAATTTAAATGCAAACTTTGACAGCTTCTTTCCGGTTGTCTTGGGAGGAGTGGCTTAGCAGAGCAACATCAACATCTCCACTGTTGTCGTTCCAAACCGGGCGAAGCAAATCTTCTCATTATCGCCTGGAGTTACAGCCATATCAGAGGAGATTCGGAGGAACTTTCATCAACGGTTATTTCTTTTTCCTGATGCAGTCACAAAGAACAGTTGCAAAGTTCAGTGCGGTTAGTAGCACCAAAGCTGGAGATGTACTCATTGCATGCATAGAAGGCTTTCTGTTTCTCTCAAATGCACACACAGAAACAGAGGTAATGCTCCTGATCCAAAGTGAGAGCAAACACAGACTATCTGCTCAACAAAACATGAACTTGATTCAAGCTGTATTCTGTCCTCAGAGTTCGCACAACAGGACAAAATGTGCAGCATGCTGACTCATAAGTTGTAAAACAGAACACACACATCGACAGACATCTTCAAATGTGCCTCTTCAAATGTGACTGGGCAGATATATTCCAAGGCTTTGATAATCTTAAATGCAAAATAACTGTTTTATGCAGTTGTGTGTACTAGCATGGACACTTTTTCATGGATTTTAATGTGTGTGTGTTTCTAGTAGGAAGGATTATTTGTATTACCTGTCAAAACAAACTGCATTGGAAGCAGAATACAAGTTTTGTGGCTGTTTTCATTGAGCGGACAGGCAGCCTCGGTTAAATCTTCATTGTTTACTGTTTACCAGCGGTCCTTACTGAGACAAAATGATATGTCACCCATAATGTGGTTCTGAGCTCTGATTGGAGCATCGCCATGACAAGTCCGTCGCCGACTGTTGTAATCAACAGCGGAGCTCTTTTTCTCCATCTTCTGATCTTAGTTATCAAAGTACAAAAGCATCCCAATGCTGTCAGTTGAAGTGACATGTCTTTCTGTACATCTGACAGACAGCAGAAGAGCTTCACATCTAAATAGCTCCAAAGTACAGTAAGTCTCCTTTGAGGAGGAGAGGAATAGCTCTAATTGCTATCATTTCCACACCGAAGCGCCTTTCATTTCCCAGCGTGGTCTGAGAAATTCAACTTGACATTCTGAGGAGCATCAAGCCCCATTTAGACCTTCGGTTTCCATCTGCTCCCCTTTACTTTGTCTCTCTACCCCCTGTGTCATTATGTAGCCCTGTGCTCTGAAGAAAAGACAGAATATATATAGATATATAGAAAAATACCCTCCACACTTCACTGGCAAGGTTCTGAAAAAAAGCTGTGATAATTACATTTTGAGCCTTGGGGGAAGGGGAGAGGAAAGAGGAGGGTTGATGGGAGGAAAACAGAGTTGGAGGGGTGAGGATATTGTATCTGGGTGCGATTGGTCATGCCTTACCCTCACTGCTGCATCTCAAAAAGACAGCTGAGACAAGAGGAAAGGGGTTGCCCATGTTGTTTGTGGATAAAAGAAAAGATTCACCCCTGGATTCACAGCTTTGGACCCTCTCACATGTCACAGATGGACACACAGACTCACTGGCACACCCACATATTGTGGCCTCTCTTCTTTGGTAGCTCTGCCCTGTGGTCCAAATGATGAGTCAGTGCTTTAATCGTATTTGCAGGGGAACGATGCCCGGGGAGGAGTTTCCTCACTGCAGAGTAAGAGAGAGAGAGCAGGAAAGAGATAGATATGATAGAGAGAGAGAGAGAGAAAAGTCTTAGACAAGAACAAAAAAAAGAGAGAGAGCCATCAGAATCAAAGGTGCAGCTATTGAACCGGGACGACTGTTTCACAGAAACTCATTATTGTTCTCAGCGATGAGAAGAGACGGACTTATTATTCTCCTGTGCATAACAAGAACTCATAACAGGAGATTGCTGGCAGCGTTTATGGAGTAGGGATAATGCTTAGGTGCTACTTGTCCTTACCTTTGGCACACTCTTTTCTCTCATAATCCAATCATTGAAGTATTCTCCAGCTTATTTTACTTGTTAGTGCTTCTCATTCTCCAGGAAATTGGAAGGTGAGGGTGGCAGGAGGCGGGTAAAGGTTGACGATTAGGAGGGATTGAAGGTGAGAGGTGGTGGCGAAGGAGGGGGTTGAAAAAAATATGCACTTGGGATTGCGATTTGGTATATTTTCCTTTTTTTAAAAAAAATTCTCCATTTCTGTCTCTACTCCAGCAATTTGGCATAAATGAAAAACGATGTTGTCATCAGAAAGAGCTGAAGCCTTTGCACTTAATGCTCCAGTGCGGTTTAATTTTCTGACATTTTTATTCTAACTGTAGCTGTTTCACAAAGTATTCCAACCTAATGTAATCTCATATATTACCTGTTGAAACTTCTGAACAGTCATTACAAAACCTCTATTATTACTGTTCACTTGTATTTGAATTTACTGCACTAAAACCCAAAAATGGGGTGATGAGGTACAAACAGCAATAAACAACAGAGAAATAAATAACTCTGAACACCATCAAAGGCAGCTTTTATATTCAGCCATTATTAGATTTAAATGAAATCAAAAACTGCTGGTTTGTTATACAGGACTAACATTAAGGAGTCACTAAGTGAAAGTGGCCTGTTGTTTGTTTTAAACTCATCATTATTTCGTTGTCTTGTTATTTCTAAAGGTTTGGCCAAACTTTCTGCATTTCACCCATAATGCAACATCTATAGTCTAAGCTTGTTTGTGATGCTCACCCTCTGATGGATTTTTGCAAAACTCAATAATGCAAAAGATACAGAACACAATAAAACAGAGACTCACTGAGAAATTTCAGACAAAACAGAATGGAAACATTACAAAAAACAGCACTGATACATAATCAAACTGACAGCACCAGATCCGCCTTTAACTTCTTAACTGATCCCTTTTAAATATGTTTCCAATTTGACTTTCAAATCACCAGGCCACAGTCCATTTTAAGTTCTTTTTGTACAGATACATTTATTAAAAATCTCCGAAACAAAAAAGGCATCTGTGCAAATAAGACAATAATAAAGGAAACCTTAGATTTTCCTTTAGACTCTCCCTACAAGGTAGAAAGAGTTTGGGGTAATATTCAGTATAAAGCTTTCTCATCTGAAACTCTGATGGGAGACAGATTTGACATTTCCTGAACAATTTTGAATTTTAGTTTACTAATATCCATCTAAATAATTTGCTCATGATGGTGAATTACAAAGAAATCCACTTATTTTCAGTTGCACGAGCTGAACAAACTGTCACGATGTCCTTGCTCCACTTCTTTGTCAAGTTACTCTGCCCTTTATATCACAACATCAGGCCCAAGATGTTCAAAAACAACCGTGCTTCATCTTGTGGTTAGAATTCTATTCTGGGAGGTTTCTCCTCCTCATCGGAAATGAAGAAAAAGATAGTCGCAGGCTGAGTGTGAATGGTTCCTGGCAAGAAAACGCTCCTTGGTGATTATAGTAATGATGCTGAAAGAACTCCTTGACACAGTTGCAGATGCTCAAAATGTTTCCATTTGCATCAGCGCTGTAAAGGACAAAGTGAAGAGGCTCTTAATGAGCTTCAGCTAACCTTGTGAGTTATAATATAACATACAGGATTTTCTCCTCTTCACTGCTGGTGACAGTGGCCATTGCTGCCCATTGTGCATGAAAATGCCGTGCATGAACTTTCTCGTTGAATACAGCCCTCCACTCCAACCCCGTCACACTCAGCAGCAAAGAGGATTTTTTTTCTGGTCAGTTTGTAATAGAGCCATGTTTTATCCCAGAGTGTACCTTCACTATATATTAAGCTTCATGGTAAAAGCTTTTACCAAAAAATAGTAAAGTGGTTGCAGCTTCATGATGTCTGAAACAAGTCTAGCAAAAATAAAGAGCCACGGGTAAAATCAAAAACTGTGCACCAGGGTTTGTTTAAGGGACTAAATCCAACTCAAACTCAGATTATGTACTGAGTAGCAAAGTGGACCTGTTTGTTTTCAGGTTTGACTTGTATATAATGTAAAATATTACTTTGTCAGATTAGCACTCAGGGTTGTTACTTTAACAAACCAAAGCAGTAGTCTGCAGTCTGTAGTCTGCAAGTTAACTTTACACATGCAAACACTGCAAACAATGAGACCTGTTAGTTTAAATTTTGAGTGGAAATACACAAAGAGGACTCACACGTATTTTAGGAGCTCAATTTCACTTTTTCTGCAGAGCTCTGGCTTTAGACCAGCACACAAAAGCAGCACCTTGCAAACTTGAGTCAAATGAACTTTGACAACTGTTGAAATGTTCAAATAATGAAAACAATGGGTTTCCTTTTTTCTAAATATTATTTGAAAACATATACAGTTGAGTTCACACTGACACTTTAAGTCTAAGAAATAAACATACAAAGCGGTGAGCTGTGATGTGATGCTCATTCTGTAATACAAAGAGGTACAGCCTCCACGGTCTGTTTTCATTTTGTGAATACATGAGAGAGCAGAGACATTTGAGGCATATTGCTTTATCTATGACTGAATAGTCGCAAAGTTTTTAGCTTCAGCAAACTAAAACAACTCTTAGAGGGTCGACTTCTGAGCGATGACTTTGGTCTGTGTCTGACTGCATCTCTCCGTGATAGGCTGCTAAACCCGAAGTCACATTTAATCTCATATTTTTCAAAAAGATAATGGAAAATCAAAGCATACATAGTCGCGGCACAAGCTATTGACTAAGTATTTGCCATGCAAGGAAAATGAATGTGGGGAGTTTATCTCTGTTTCTCTGCCTCCACACACTGCTGCAGCTGAATAGGTCCCGGCCATTGCCATTAATACTGCGAGCACCACTTAGAGTGTTCACTCAAGTTAGAAAGCAGTCTGAAGGTCCCTCTATCAGAGCCAGGACTGCTATCGCAAGTGCTTTATGCAAGTGACTGTGTGCAAATATGGAAGGTGTTTAACAGAAGCCCATAAATGATTCCCTGATTTTTTTTAAGGAATGGGATTGTTTTTTAATCATCTATTTATTTATTGTTCTATTTTGCAGGAGTTTTTGCTCACAACAGTGGAGCACTGCTGGAACAAGGCAGGGTATTAAACCCACTGAATTCTCTGAAAAAATAATCAACAGCGCTGTGCAATAAAAACAACAAAGGCTAGCGTAATGAGCACAAGTCTTTCACAGCTCCATTATTAGCCAGTGCGGAGAGATGAGGGCCCTTGCACAATTACAAGTCCCGCACTTATCTTGTCGAGGCAGATTCTGCAGGGGAAAAGAGAAAAAAGCTTGTGTGTGTTTGTGTGTCTGTGTCTGTGTCTGTGTTTGTGTGTGTGTGTGAGTGGGTGGGCAGCAGAGTGCAAGGCCAAACCTTAAAAAGAAGCTCAATAAACTAACAATCTGATTCCAGTATTCTATAATTCCACAAAATAAGCAGGACACCGTGGTATTCGCTGATTTCTATCATGTCATATGGCCGAGTTATTATCTCAGACCTTGACATGATGTATATCAGGCCTTGTTAACCATTATAAAGTGCTGAAATGTCTTGTAGCTATGATAGATTGGCCCATACGGCATTTATTACAGCCGCAGCATCTGTGTTAAAGGGTAAACCCACACTGAATCATGCAGGGCAGAAAACTGCTGCTGGCTGAATCTGTAATTGCAGGACATATCATGTCGGTGGGATATGATATGCCCCATGATATGTCTTTTATAGACCCATTTTCCCACAAAATACCACTGCTTGTTATAGCAACTCCACGGTATTAAAGCACCTGTCGAGCTTTCTGCATTAACTGATTTCAACCCCAAAACATTCTTATATGTGGATCCTTGAGGCCTCATGAACCTGTTGAAAGCATTTATTTTCCTATGAAACATTTGCACACCCTGATTTTTGGATAAATTTTGAACTTGCATCGTTTTTCTAGCAATTTTTTTACTTCCTTGCATATACTGGGTCATTAGCATTAAGCAATAGTCACATTACACTTAATATTCTTAAGTAGGACAAATTAATACTGAATATTACCTTATTGTTATAAATTAAATTTATGTCTAAAAATGGAAAATACTAAGAAAAAAACATGTTTTTTTTTCTTCTATTTGCTTCCAAAGTAAATTTAAAGCTAGCAGGATCAAGATCCTACCACTTGAGGCAGTCAAACATGGCTACTTCTGTCCATCAGGGGTCACCAAAATCACTGCATATTATTTCAAATCACAATTTAAAATTTTAAGATACAATTCAGATAGTTGTTTCAATATGTGAGATGTCTTAAGTGTAATAAATTATTACAGTATTCTACTTAAAAAGGTTGACAAACAAACCTCCAAATGGAATACAGATTCTTTCTTATTGGAAGTTCATAATTAGAAGCATTGCTCTCTATTGGTTGATATTTTCAAACAGATTTCTCTTCTGATTACAATCAAATCTCTGGTTAGCTGTGGATTTTCTAAAAGAAGTGCAACACTGACACATCAGTCTTATGGCCAATAAAGTGCCATGTTGCCATTTAAAACCAACGTGTGTCCACTTACATAGAAGAGAATGAGGATTTTTTTCCTTTAAACGAACTGAGTAGCAGCTGATTTCACTGATTTAACCTGAAAGGAGAAAACCGATTACTAGAACTGTACTGTGTTTTTAAAAGAAAAATCCTATTTACATGCCCAAGGCAGAGGGCTGAGAGCAGTGACTGACACGAAACAACGGTTGTATTCATTAGATGAACTCATCACGTCACAGGTGAATCTGACTCATAATCACTCTGCATGTGCGTCTCTGTCCTAATTTCCCAATCTTCCCTGTCACTCTCTGCAGAGTAGTAAAGAGAAGGGAAATAAAAGCTATTTATCAACCACTGACACTCCTTGTTATATACAAAAAAAAAACTCCACTTTAAAATGCATCCCTGTTGTGTGTGTTAGGCTTTGAAACCTGAGATCTCCTTTCACTGAGTGTTTTTCACTTTTCAAAATAAATTATTTAATAGACGTGAGTGTGGTGACTTACGATACAAATGAGCAGCCCATTGTTCGACGTGTCCCCCGCGTGCTTTTTAGCATGGTAATCAGGTTACTCAGAACTTGAGACTTTTTGTATTAGTTGATTTATGTGCTAGGTAACTGTGGGGAAATAAAGGAACACAAAGCATCGCCAAAGCACAAGTCCACGTCTAATGTATGATGTTACATTCAGCTCACAGACAGTTGATATTAATTATAAATAGAACTGAAAGAGAAACATATTTGTACCTTTTTTTGTTTGTCTTTTACCTAAAAACCAGTTCTTAGACTATTTATAGACTATTTATTATTTCCTAAGTGGACATCTGTTGCCAAAGTCAATACATTAACAATTTTGAGTCATAATGATTGACTTATGATATATATATATTTTTTTTAAGTCATGATCCTTAAGCCAATGAGTCACACATTTACATGCTCCAAACATAATTTAAACTGATAAATATCTGCAATTTAGTTTCACTGTCTTTAAAACCTTCCTCCTCCTCATAAGTCCAAGATGTAATTTAACTTTTGCAGAATTCATGTAATATTGTTGTAACAAGTTCACATTCTTGTTAGCAACTCAAATGTAGAAGACAAATACATGGGAGTGTGTGGACAGGCCAGTTTTGCATTACAAAGGTCGCTGCCCACTGTAAAAATGTGTGTGGGCTGCAGTGTGTGCTTGTTCTTGGTGGTAGCGGTTACTCAGTGTTTAGGAAAGTTCACTTGGGTGTATTTATGAGACTCGTCTCCAGCAGTCTCATGGCTCCAGGGTAAAATCTGCTACCCTGTTGAAGTTCAGCGATGCCATTTGCTAGACAGCGAGGGACAAAACGGTCTGTGGTTAAGGCGAGTTAGATTGTTGGTGTTGCCTTCCTCCCACAGTGCTTCCTGTGAACCTTCTGTACAGGTGGGAATTAGCAACATGTGGCGCGCTATCTATCGCGAGGCAGGGGGAATCAGAGGCCATGCAAAGCCCACGCAAAGCTGCTGTGGAACAAAAGATCTCTTTGTCATGCGTCTACTTTTATGTGTTGACTTTTTTTGGCCTCCTCTGGGCCGTGTTTTCCTGCAGTGATGATCCTTAGCAATGTAGGTTCTTAGGGAGTTCGAACTTGTTGTCAGCTAACCATCAGGCACATGGGGTGGATAGAGCGTAGCTTCCTGATGCCTACCATTAGCGCTTTTGTCTTGTCAGAAGAGACAAAAAGATGGTTGCACACTATGCCTCATGTGGCCACAAATCCCCTGCAGGCTGATTCATTACAGTCCTCAAATTGGCACATATCCTGCGTGTCATGTGCAAATTTTTAGTCGTGCTCGGCACAAGTGTTATGATCATGGCTTCAGTAAGGAGAAATCTGACCAATGACAATAATGACAGAGGATGGAGAGTAATAATGTGCTGTACAATGGGGGAAAACCGATGTTTTATTGGAATGATTGAGCCCTCGAGCCAGCAAATCACTCCTCCACAGTGACCTCTTACAATTTGTGATTTAGTAATTGACATTCCCCCTCTCGTGTTGATCCTGGCTTCTGGCTGGTGGTTCAATCAGCAGTATTCACACCATCCAATTCCTAAAAGATGTATTTAATCAGAAACACTTTGGCACACTCTGAAAAGCTTTGGCGATTAAATGGGATTGCGGGTTGGCTTGTCAAATTTGTGATAATCATTTATTGGTTTAAACTTATTTTTTTTGTCTTTCTCCTTTTTTTTTCTCTTGAAGAAACCTTTGTCAAAGAATTATAGATTTGATTTCTCTGTGGCGTAATGCACCCAGCAGCGGGGTCTTTTGCTTTTGTAACCATGAAAACAACGATTGATGACAAAGTTTTGATCCATGCCAAAGAGAATGAGTTTGAAAAGAGTCACAACTTTCTCTGCTATCAGCGTTTGGGAGTTTCTCAAATTCACAGCTCCAGAGAAAATTAATTGGGGAATGGATGGAAAGATTCTTCTCTGCGGCACCACAATCAAAAGATCCTTTAGATGTTCAGTGGTTCAGAAGACGACACCATAATGTGGCCCAGTAAATCACTGATCGTCACAGAACTACTGCAGACTGTCATTAGAGATTGCAATTTCAAGTTTTTTATTGTCATACTTTTATGTTTGTAGCTGCAAGTAGTCTGGCTTGTTTTCAACAGATATACTTGAGCAAAAATCTCAAGACTGTTATGAATAATAGCTGTTATCACAACTAAAGTGAGGCGCTCAGCCCAACACGAAGCTGACATCACTCCCTTACTCGTGATATAATCACAACATAAAAACAATAGCTCAACATCTCAGTCACAGACTTCAAGCAATTGATTAACAGGCTTATAAAGCATTCCTATGCAAAGAAATTGGTCCTCAAAGCAGCCTGCACATAATGAAAGGTAGTTGTGTTGAATGCATGAGCTCAAAGATTTAACTTAATTTGCTGCTGCCATGTTAGCTTAACCTAGCCTAGACTGCCAGTTACAGCTGCAGCCAGACCTCTTAATCATGTGTTATCAATCCATCAGTTTATTAATTGAGCCTATTTGCAATATGTACTTGAATATAGACTTATTTTCAGTACATTTGCTTAGCTTGACGATGGCTGAGACCTAAACAGCAAGAGGAAAGTTAAAGTTTCATTTTTCTTGAAGATATGATCTGCTCAATCCACTCCTCCACAGTCAAATATCTCACTGTGTTGCCTAAATACTAGAGAAGAAATCCAGGACTACACGGAGTGACACAGAATTATCTAAAGGAATAAGTTGTCTGTATTTAATAGCTAAAACTAATCAGATTGCTTGATTTAAACCATTTTATTTATAATATCTAGATGCAATAAGATATTGTATTTTCATCTTCATTTTAAAAACTGCAAACTCTGAAACAGATGCAACAAACGATTTGTTTACTGTTGAGCGAAAATTTCGGGAAGGGCATCACCGCTGCTCGCAGACTGACACTTTTAATTCTTCTGCCAGAGAGGAAATATGGTAGGTGACCTAACACGCAGGCTTACTACTGACGGTCACAACGAGAAGGCTCAGTGTCAAAGCCATTATGCAAGCCACTGAAAAAATACAAACACAAATCAACCTCTGCTGGCATGCCAAGACTTTCTGACTGCGCAGACAGCCTTCGGGCGGATTTCCCTTTTCATCAGCTCCTCTCTTCGTCTTCCAACCACAACCGGTTAAAAGATTGGGATTTGATATGCCGTCACTCATCTCCTGCCTGATTCGGATGACAGGCGGCTTCGTGAGCTGCTGTGGAGTCGAGGCAAACCAAACAGGGAGGAAATTTTTGAGGCTTCAGAAGATTCCCCACTGAGCAGAAAGGCAATCATTAGGAATTAGAAAGGGGAGGAGGAAGAGGGAAAATAGTTCAGGGGAAAGGGGAATAAATTTAATGGCAAGTCAATAGGTATTGATTTTTATGTAAATTTCTACACAGCTGAGGAGCGCCCGTCCTGTCATGGGCTATCAGGATCCAAAATAAGGCTGAAACAGATGAGGGGATATAATCTACTATTCACCGTGTCGACCATTTTCACCATTCTGCATCTCTCTCCTCTCCACCTCTCTAGTCACTCATTCACCAGCGCTTCACCTTCCTCTGTCTCATTCCCTTTCATTCTCTCCCGCCCTTCTCTATTCTCTTTGTATTTCTGCCAAGCAGTCAAATGGATGTTGGCATATTTTAGAGCCCTGTTGTCCAACTCTCTCTCATGCGCAGGCCAAGTCCGCGGCTCAGCAGAGTGCAAGTTGGCAGCCGACGAGACGAGCACACAAAAGCAATTAGCCCGGCCACCAACAGTCGGCTTGGAGAAGCGTTGCATCCGTTCTGTTCACAAGTCAAATACAGAGTGTTATTTATATCCAAAGGTCAGAACCCTCTCCGTCAGAGGATTTCAGATCTGTTAATGTGGGGCGTTTACTCTGTGGGCACGGAAAAAAGCAAAAAAAAAAAAAGAAGTCGTCTAAGATGTTAAAAGGAATGATGTTAAAAGGGCACGGCTGCGACGACGCCACCTCCCTAACACATGCAAGCAAGCACAGTGGAGGCTGGAGCTCAACGGTGTTAGAAGATCAGGGTTTTTAAAAACCTCCCTCTGACACTGAGATGGAGGCATAAAGTACACGGGAACGCTCCCCCTCCCCACCCAGCAAAGAGGCCAGTGGAAGCAGCGCACTGCTAAAGGTGGTGGAGTACGACAACCTCACAGGGGCTGACAGCCCTTGCTGTCAGAGAAGATGACCCTCATCTCACAGACTTTGTTCAGAACAAGAGAGGAAGCAAAGCGAACAAAAAAAATGACAGCGGAGTCTAAGAATAGTACGTGCTGCTGGGATACCTGAGAGTAGCCGGCCTGACGTGACGCCATCAGGGTTTCCATGCAGGTCCTCGCCGCGTCGTTTCTGAACAGTCGTTTCTGCATCTGAGATTGCGGGGGCGCTGTGAAAACTAGCAGCTAAGGTGTGAAAAGTGATAGTTGAAGACACTTTTTCATGCTTACCAGATTTCCTGTGGCATCCGTGACGTAGATTCTCTGCTATTTTCTGACTTTCCAAGTGTAAAACCTGTAACCGTCTCGAGGTTAATTGTGTTACATTCCCGCGCATACAGTGAAAGACTGCTTAGGTCTTGTACATTTAAGCACATAGAAAAGTCCCAGGTGGTCCATTACCTTCACAGAGAATATATCATGCCTCCTGATTTCCACTTAATCAAACATCCCCATACAGCTTTCTTAAAACAAAAAGCTTGGGAAGGAGTCTTTCTTATACAAATGCTGTTGAAGTAATTCACTTGCTTGCAGTTTTCATCCTGGGTCTTTTTGTATGTGACACCATATGGAAAAAACCATATAAATATATAATTAAAACTACTTTAATTCTATTTAGTTTCACTTTGTTCCCTTGTGGTATCCTGTCTGCTTCCAGCTGGCAACCTGAGGCTGCTGCTGCCGCGAGCGCATTGAAATCATGACAGCGAAACAAAAACAAAAAAAAACGAGTCATTTTCTCACAATGAAAAAGTTGTCTCCTCCAAGCTCATGACAAACTGCCAATAACAAGTCAACAAGATGCAGCAGTGAAACTTGGTGTTCCTCAGGCTACTTTGTGTAGTCTACTTAAACAACGAGAAACAGTCACGGATGCTTGTGATGGAGACAGAAAACAAATGCACATGGGGGAACCACCTGTGGTTGAAGCCGCCCAGTCACATAATGTTCCCTTCAGCGGGGCCTTGGTGAGGAAAAAGCTGTGCTGTATATTCAAACAGTCAATAAAAGTCAGTAAAAGCAAAGCGGGTTGTTTTATTTCTCATTAGTCATACGACAAATATTAAAAAAAGTAATTAGATGGTAATCTGCGTCTACAAAGATGCAAAATTTGGTTTTAATTTTCTGTTTATAATGATTCATTTGACCCAGACAGATGTGAATCTGTGCTGCTTGATAAACAGCGAGCTCGATTTTGTACAAAACGATTTTCCGTGCTGTAAAATGAACACCGCTGACAAACTGAGATAGCACGCTGGCATCGAGTGTTGACATATCTAACCACTGACTGATCTGAATTTGGCTCTGCACGCTCACAACAGCAAGCAAGTGTGATCCCAACACCTGTGTGGATATTTGAGGCATTAAAATCTGGTTTGCAGCTGGTTCACTTGAGATTATCCATACATGCAGTTTAACTGAACTCTTTTTAGAGTTTATTTGGCTTTACCAAACCAATTTAGCCTGTTTCATCATTGTTATGATATGTTTAATTGAGATTTTAAGTGGCTTCAGCTCCAGTTGGAGCATCAGATGCTATGATTTATGATGGCCACCTTTTTCTTTATGTGTGTGTGTGTGTGTTTGGTGAGCAGAGGGCCTGGAGGGGATGATGTCAGTCAATACCTGCAATATTGCCTCATTTGCAGCAGCTGTCAAAGTGACTTACTCCCGTGCACACGCACACACACACGTGCAAACACACAAACACACCTCCCCCATTGTCAAAGTAAATTGGGTGCATGTTCTCTAAACCCTATTTATGGGTCTCCCATTGTTTTTCTTGATGCAGTGTCTGACACAGGGAAGAAAGGGCAAAATTCATTCAGCCATCATCCTGAGAGAGAGAGTGAGAGAGAGAAAAAATATATATGTTTTTGAACTGAGAGAGAGACAGAGATGGACAGACAGCACAAAGAAGACAGAAAGGTTGAAACAGACTGGCAGGCATAAGAAAGAGACAGATGGATGGATGGAGAGACAGAGAGAGTGAGAAGGTGAGACAAACACACACACAGACAGACAGACAGAGGGATAGACCGCATGCCATGAACTCGGCTGTCATCCCCCCACCCTCCTCTCCTCGCCTCGGCTTCCTGTCACTCACAGCTGATGACAGCCCCCATCCTGTCTCTGCCTCCATCACCTCAATCACACAAGGACCTGCTACTGTCATCACACTCTGAGCACCATATCAAACTAGTACACCGCTATGTGTGTGTATATGCTTGTGTGTACCTGATTGGGTATGTGACCCCTTGCTGGGGAATGAATGTGAGTGTGTGTGTGTGTGAGTGTGTGCAAATGCCTGATTGTGTGTCTGCAATTTGACAAGCAAGCCTTCTTCGGGAAAGTCTGTCTGACTGTTGGG
>JAPZDZ010000017.1:9483124-9516683 GCA_029783805.1 Acanthurus tennentii | reverse complement strand
AAGGCAGAAATAAAAAACCACGTCACCTGTGGAGCAAAGGTTTACGCAGACATTATTTCTTGATCTGAACAAATGGGTTTTAAAGGCCATTACATGATGTTCTTGTACAGCACATGCATGCAACACTCTAACTGTGTCCAAGCACAGGGTTCATCTCCTCTGAGGGACACATCTTACATCAGCATGACCTTTAATTGACTCCTCCTCTTCATAAAATGTGTCGTTGTCTTGCAGGAACTTAACCTCAGTTATTGAGCTGGAAGTAAAAATCAAACATCTAAGCTTCAAGATAAACAGTTGTTGATGCTACTTTCTGATCAGGTGTTGTTAAAACATTGAAGACAAAGAAGTAATCATGAGATGACATGATAAAAAGAGCACCAAATTATGCAAAAACTGTAAAACAAATGTAGTATCTGTGTTTGTTTCCATACATATTAAATGTTACCATCCACTACTCTTTTGAGTATCCTCTTTGTAGCAAAAGCATCAGAAGCAATTTAAGTCAGATAGTGACTAAGTGCCAAAAAGAAAACTTTTTTAGCAACACTTTGAGCATTTTTTAATTTTGGCATTTCCACTCAGTTGTTTTTTATGCACAAGTTGCAATTGCACATAAAAACAGGTGATTGGAAATTCATCTTTAATGGTCTTCTGAATCCTTTTAGTGACCCACTGTTTTCTCCGTGGTGGTTGCATTCTTGGCCTGCTAAAACCCAGTTAATCAATCCCTCACTGCAGCCATGAGCAAAGTGGCTGTGTATCTGTTTTTCAGTGTAGTATTCATACCTGCTTCTCCTCCTTCCAGCTGTTTTCTCTGCTGCTCCCTTGGCCTCTGTTTCGGTCGCCCCCCTGAACTTTCCTAAGGCATTATTCTTGCCCTATTGAAGTCTATGCACATATTCAGAGAAATGCCCTTTTCTGCCTGCGCAGGGTGCCCCATTTTCAAAATATAACTTATGGATTTATTCATTAACTTTCATTATGTCCACTCAGAGGACACAAGAGGAGACGAGGAGGAGAGACACCGGCGTGTGTGGCTGTGTGTGCGTCTGCATGCTCGTACATGGACAATGATGTGGAGGATTAAGGCTAACCTTTAGTTTTAGCCATTTTAAGATGATTAATTTGCCACTGTGTTTTTAGCTGGAGGGCAGATGCAAGCAGAGAAAACTTATAATTGCCTCAGTGCTGCATACCCTTCTCAATGTCAAGCCTATGATAGAGAGCCCCTATTCAATAACGCCTAATCTAGCAGGGATTTAATCAGAAAACTGATATAGTTGAAAAAACAGGGTGAGGTCGTTTTAATAAAGTTATTCTCCTTCCACTGACATGTTTTGTTGGTTTATAAAGGCTTTTTATACAACAGAGAAAGCGGACAAATTCTTAAGAAAACCACTTTTTATATCTAAGCTTTTCTTTTAAAAGGCAAAAATACCATTTCATTCACTTTGCTACAAACAGAAAAAGCTATTTTGATATTATGTCAGACACTGAACTGGGTTTTTTTAAAAGCCTGTAACAATGTTTTAACTGAATTCTGTTTTATATAAATATTCTTGATATTTAATATTCAACAATTAAATAAATTCTGTTTAATTTCTCAATTACAATAAGAATTTCTGATGATTTCCTTTAATTTTATTCCTTTTTTTTATTAACTGCTTCCGTCGAATGTGAGATTCTAGTTTCTATTTATTTATCTAATTATTTGTTTTGTCTCTCTTCATTTTACGGTCTATTTAAAAATTCTGTCTTAAACTTTGATGATTCAATAATGCACCGTAAAGAGTGGGATGTTAAGACAGACAGATTAAAAAGGGCAAAAACAAAAGAAAGAATGGACAAAATCAATGCAGCAGAGAACAAAATGTCTTGACTTATAGTTCTTGGTATTGAAAAATAAGCCAAACTGATATCTGGTTTTATTAAATCCTCCCTGCTCTGTAAATCAACGTTGGGGTATGTTTCTGTTTAAAGGCTGCAAGAAAGAAAAAATAGCATGAAATAGCAGGCTCACATTTTCTTCCCGATGGTCCCGAAATGCAACACACATCTAATGGTGATGATGACATGTATCATAAACATAAGGCCTTCCAGTAGAAATATGCACAAATAATTTTTCTTATGAAGTAAAAACAAGCCAGTGTACATGTGCCTAAGTTAGTCTGAGTGTCATTTCAGCTCGAGACCTGTCTAACGGTGTAAGTTTGAAGGACAAATCCACTGTGATAGAGTTAACGCTCTTTGGCAGAGTGTTAGTGCCCAAAAAGCAGCTTTTACAAGGCCTCATTCTGAATGTCAGTGTTAAAAAGGTAAGTTCTGTGGTGAGAGAGCTAAAAGCTAAGAATTTAAAACCTCATTCAGTGTGAAAATTTGTGGAGTTTGCCTCTGCAGAGCTGCTGCTAGCATCAGTGAAGGTAAAATAGTTCCAAAGTGTGTATTTGTTTAGAAGAAGTCATGGGGATAAAGAGAAAATCTGAGAGCTCAGTGAAAGCAATTGGTTCTTTGATTTGGCCTTGATGGTGGACATTACATCTCAGAGCTAAATGTCAAGCTCAAAGGTTCAAACTTGCTTCTCAGTTCTCAGCTTTCAGACCATTTGAAGGGAAATTAAAGCTGTTGCATATGAAACTAGAAAGCGCTGACACTGTTCATTCTCCTGCTCTGCAAGAACAAAAACCTGCTCTGACCTCTGAACGTACTGATGAGCATGCAAAGCTCCTTCAGGTTATTTTGTGAAAGGTTTCAGGACATGAAAAGCAAACTGAAGAAACTGAACAAATTGATCTGCCCAACTCAAAGCAACAGTGAGCTCAAAGCCAGATACAGACATTCTGCTCGATTTCTACAAACTCAGTTTATGTCCTCAGGTTTTTCTCATTGTGAGAGTTCATGCACTAGAGTTTGCATCTCTATTAGAAACAACCTACAGCTGGTAGCAGTTTGTGTCTAAACCTGCTCTTGCAAAGACTTATTTTGCTTATGACCAACTGATCCAAACCTGGAAAAACAACACTGAGTGGCATCATAACATCTGACCTTTGATAATTATATCACTGTGAAATCATTAAGGGCTATTTTTGTGCTCTTAATAAGAAGTTCTCCCCATAATAATAATAAAAAAAATGTTTGAGAAAGCTGTGTTCAAACTGCATTTTGCCAAAATTGCCGCTATTACAATTAGCATCATAGCACCCATCTTCTATATGTCTTTGTATGCAACAATCACTTTAATTGCCAGAAAATTCTTTCCAAGAAAAACACATTTCAATGCCTGATATCTTAAGTCCTGTTAATAGAATACATGTTTCGATCTGCTTCAGCTAGTGTGACATCTCCACAACAGCGGCAATTATAAACAGCAACAATATGAATAATTCCAGTACAGCACACATCGCATCCATCCTTAGCCATGCTATTTTATCCTCATCTTGTTGCACTCCTCTTGTGCAATCCTTGTCCTCATTTGCATTTTAATTCCTGTGCTTGTGCGGCTCGGCGTGGCTAATCCTGTGCTAACCTAAATGAGGCCTGTGTTCTCAGCTAAAGAGTGTGTGTTCCTGTCTCGGCCCCGCCGTTTCACTCTGAAAACCCTTTTTCGTCGCTGTCAGAGACGCACACATACATTTCCAACACACGTGAATGAGCACTATGCTCCACACACACACTGGCCCACACACACACACAAGCAAAATAAAACACACAGACAGCCGCCAATGCACGAACAACCAGACAGGCAGACGCACACATTTATCAAAAAGGCTGGAAATCTTTATTTCTCTCTCTCAAACATGCCACATGACCTCATTCTTTTCTCCTGCAGCATCATATCTCAGTAAAGAAGACAAGATAGCCAATTAAATCAATCCTCGCACCTTGTGTAGATGCTATGCAAATACTCCTGCAGCTGAGGGAAGGGAAGGGGTGACAAATTCTGGCTCTCAGCTCTCTCTCGCTCTCCTCTACCTACGGAAAAAAGGTGCTTAGATGGAAAGAGGATTACAGCTTTGCTACCCACCTGAGACGCCTGTTGGGGGCTTTATTGTGTTTGTGCGTGAAAAGCCCTTTTACTAAAGTGCTGACGAGCCGTGGCAAAACGCCGAGACAGAGTGAGAGGGATGCAAATTGTGCTGTTGGTGAGTGCATCCTGATTGTATTTAGATAATGCTTAACACAGCAGCTGTTCATGTAGGTGTGAATGTGTGTGAGTTTGTGTGCAAAAAAGAGTGAGTGCACAGATGGACGTAGGCAGAAGTCGGCGTATGTGTGCATCCAGGTGTGAATGCATCGTCTTCTGCAAAGTTTTATTCGTTAATACATGAGCAGTGCATTTGTCACCAACTCTTGCAGCCATACAAGCTCCCCCACTACCATTTGCTATCCCTAAGTCATTCTGTGCAACACCTCCACTTATATTTAGTCATTATTTAGAAATATCTTACAAATATGTCTCAGTTTTCCTTGTTTTGTGTATGTTCAGCTTCATTCAGTTGAAGATTTTACTCAGTTGTTTGAGTGTCAAACTTGGATGTGCTGTTTGGGTCCTCATGCACCATTTTGGATCCCACATGAGACTGCCAGAGTTGAGTTTCTATGGAGAACAAAGAAAGAATAAAGAGTTAAAGTCTGATTCCTCTTGTCAGAAAATACCACAATAGAAGATTTCAGAATGAGTCTGTGCAAGAGCAACGAATCAATAATTGGTGAGAAATATCAGCTGTGATCTGAAGTGAATCCAGTCCTCTGGTGTTACTCAACTTTGTTTTGAAAAGTTTACTTGACATAAATGGGTTGGAAAGCCTGTAGTGTTTCAAGGTTTTTGTCTTCCTCACCATACAAGCCATGGCCGTCTGGTATATCTGACAGAATCCTGATGAGCCGACTGACTCACTGGCCATAAACATTAGAAATTTGCAGACTTTTTTTCCCCTCCTCCACTGTTTGTTGTTCGGTCAAGGTAATCTCCTGCTGCGTCGGCCGCTGGGTTAATCATTCGCCTTTAAATGCTCGTACTGGTGTGCGTCCAAGTGATGGAAAGAGGATGAGAGCTGCGTTCAAAAACACATTGTGCATTTGGCTGTTGTTTGCCACAGCACTGATGTCGCCATGCTGCTTCATTTATTATTCTGAGAAATTTCACTTGGCTCGTGACGTTTTTTTAATACTCACACACTAAGATCTTTTAACAGAACATTATAAATCACGATTATATTTTGTGATAACTAGTCAGCCTTTAGTTGTCGCTGACTGTGACTTGCCTTAACTTAAAGGGACACTACGATGATTGTAAATGTCAAACTCATTTGTAGAACAACAGGATATACAACCCAAAAAAGCTCAACTGTATCATGTCTTATCAGGCTCTCTGGTGTATCTTCATAAATCTTGTGAAGTCCTTGGAGACTGCAAGCAAAATATCCAAATGACAACCTCCAGGCCCGAAATATGAAGCCAACACAAGGGGTAAAAACTGCACCCCCTTGTCCAGTGGAGGCTGGCTCCCAAACTAAGTCAATCCCCAAAGAGCTCCGTGTTAAAATGCCAAACTTTACAGCAGAAATCAACATGTTCGTAACCTAGTTTAAAAAACAGTTTTGGTCTTATTCATAACAACTGAATGGAGGTGGAATTTTAATAGTACTCCGAGCCAAACTTTGTTAATGTGCAACACTGAAAGTCTTGAGTACGTTTTTGTACCGGCGGCATTTTTTTTTTTTGTGTATAATCACTTTCTTTGCATTAAATTTAGCAGATTTGTGGATTTTCTCATTTCTAAGCATTCACCAAATGCATAATTTGTTTCTTTGACTCCTGGCAAACATGTTAAATTCATTTAGCCCCATGTGATTCATTTTGAAATTTTACTGTGTGCATCATTGGTTCTTAAATATTTTGTGGCATGGCCCTCAAAAAGTTCTGCAGTTTTTTGCATAAGTATGAAGCCAGCAGCATGTGTTCATGTATCCTTGATATGTGGTACAAACAAAACAGGAACCCTCTTGTGAAAATATTGCTCCATAGCACCACCACTGGTCAAATATTCAACAGTGTGCCTTTGAGATTATATACTGTTGATCTTGGGCTCATATTTTACACATACCTGTGAAATCATTTCTTGAAAATATTTTGGTTTGCACAAGAAAACACCTGTTTGTTGAACTGGAAACAGACAAAGAAATGACATATTTTGTATTCTGATAAACTATTTCTGACCTGTTTTATGTTTCATTGCAACAGTCTGTCATTAGTCGAACAAGCACAAGAATAATTACAGAACCAAGAATTGGTGTTTGAACCTATTTAATTTTGTGTTGTAATGCCATATTTTGGGCACTTTAAGCTAGGAGCTGCAGTTTAAAGTAAATTTACTTAAATATTATCCCCCAGACAGAAAAATGAATTGATAGGGTAAGAAAACCATCTCAGCTCATCCAATGAAATTTACATTTAATTAAAGCTACCTGATCTTTGATTTCAAACATCTTTAGTTTGCTTGGAAAAAGTGGTTTTATGAGTACAATGACAAATCCACTCTTAATGCAAAGGGCGCGCTGCTAATATTTTGACTTTAGCTAAAGCTGCACACATACACATACATACACATAATGAAGGACTGCAGAGCCAAAAAATTGCAAGTCAGCTTGAAAGTTTGTCTGTTAAATAAATGTTTAAAGACTCTTTAACTCAAGATCTTCTGGTTTGCAGCATCAGTTAAAAACATACATGTTTAATCTCGCCACACATGATAATGTACAAGTGGATTAAAGGGCCAGATTTTGCTCTGTGTTTTTAAATACAGCACAGTTAGAGTCCCAACACTCCTCACTCATCATCATTAACACTGCGTACAGGAGAGTCCAGGGCAATGCCTCATTTGCCAGACCCCTTTGTAACCCTGTTTGACTCCCCACACCACCCACACACACACACACACACCATCATCCAGCAGCTCTCGTTGTCTCTCTTTGATGTGAGCAAACCTCTTTTTCACATGTGTTATTTCACTTCCACGTGTGCCTGGCACGGCCACAGGTTGTGCACTGAACTGGACCCGAGCAGCAGCAGCAGCGTCGGCAGGCGTCGGCAGGCGTCGGCAGGCGTTGGCAGGCGTCGGCAGGCATCAGCGACTGCGCCGCGGTCCATTTAGCATTCAACTCAGCCTTCGCTCTCAGGACAGCGGGCTCTGCAGGGACATCACAGTGTTAGGGGCTCTTAACATTCAGTGGACGACTCAGTACTGAGAGAAGGAGAGAGCGTGGGGAGGAAGTACAACGATGGAGAACAATAGTTAAGGCAGATCGAAGGGTGAGAGAGAAACGGTGGATGATATTGAGGGCGAGGAAAAGTACGAGGAAAAGTGAGACATGGCAGGTGCATTTCTGTCAGCGTTAAACACTGCAAAGCTCTGCATTGTGTTCCTGTGTTGATCCTCCAGTCATCTTCTCAGTGCGATTACAGTGCAATGTAGATTTTTGAGTGTTAGAAAAACATCGTGAAGTGTGTTGTGAACGCTTGGCTGAACATGAAGAATGTGTTTGTTGTCTTTTTTTCCTGTCAGTGCCATGTCTTCTTTTGAAGCAAGTTAAGTGTCTAGAATGACTAATTGCATTGCAGGGTGCAGATACACAAAACCTTATTTGAATACATTTTCAACCAGGTGTGATTCTCATATTTGGAAACTCTCATCCTCACATACAGATGCACATAGAGGCGGCAGAGCTGCTGCCTCTGAACTACAAACCTGTGGCTGCAGAAGGAGATTTTATAAAAATTATAGATTATTACTGAGCTGCATCTTATCAGCAACATCAGCTTTTAGGCCTAATAGGTGTAGGGGGAGAGAGGAGAAAGGTGAGATGGCTGTTCTTTGTAAGTGCAGCTCCTGGAACAGCTGGTTTACCTTTCATGTGAAATATGTAGAGGTGACCTATGAAAATTAAAAGCGAAAACATGTTTTCAGCATCACATATGATGCTAAATTGAATATGATGCTATATAATGTTTTCACCTGAGGTGGCAAAAAAATATATAGGAATAGCGAGAGAGATAAATCACAAGACAAATCACAAGCATGGAAGTTCACTCCTGACTTTTAAATTAGCATCTGTGGCAAAATAACATACGTCAAAGTCCATTAATCAATATTTGTTTTATGTCAGCAATGCACCAAATAACTATGTGCCTTTCTCACAGTTCTTTCCCGCATTTTAGCATCTTTTAGCTCACTGGTTTTGTTATGTTTTGGCCAATAGGGTGGAAATTACTTTCGACTACTGTAAAATTATGACTTGAGCTCAGTAAAAACTACGTAGTTGAATGTATCTACATTCCGTTCTGTGTTTCATGGAGCACAAGAGCTCTGTCCTCTTAAATGTTGTGGATTTTGATGACTGATTTGCATATTTTGAGGCAACATATCTTTAAATTTAATTTGGTTAAGCAACAAAAAAAGAAAAAGACAGAAACTAAAGGACAAATGAGTAATTCAATATCCTGCAATATAATAAAATCTGAAATTGGAGAGCACTTTAACATTTACTGACAATATAATCAAGCAGTTAAACGATGGTTGCAATAAGATATTATATAATTAAATTAAGGAATTTAAGGTATAGTAAAACTGGAATGCTCATGAAGATTTTTTTCTGATTTTTTTTCTGAAATAATACTCAATTCCTAAATAAAAGAATATTAAAAACTAAGTTGAAGTCTCAACGCTGACAACAAAAGTTGAACATTGCAATGTTTTGTTGCCGAGGTTTATCTCATAAGGCAAAAAAAAAAGAGACTCCTTGATGTTTACTGATATTTCTGCTACACACCTTTCACAGATCACCTGTCACTCCTGTCGCTCAAACAGTGTGGGCGGGACTGTGATGCCTTTAACCTTCAATTTCTTTTCTTTTGTAGATGAAACCGTAGACATTCTTTGTTCAGCTATCAGTTCATCTTTTTTTTTCACTTTCCTGCACAAACTGCTTTTAACCCTGACTGAAGCATGAAACACATCGCTTCAAGGTGATTTTTCTGACCCCATTTAGAACCACAAACTTGTATAATACATATAAAAGCACACGCAGTATGTGGGATGTGTTAACCATACCGGGGCTCCACGTTTCCATCAGATACAAACCATCCCACATATGCATTAGATAAATCCCCTTTTAGTCAGGTTCTATCAGCAGTGGTCACCTTTATGTCCTGCAGTCTACATCCTGTTGGTGTATTTTTATGAGTTTTTGGCTTAGGGAGCAGCACCAGGCACTGAGCACATTATATCAGTGTTTTGAATCATATTAAACGTCTAATGTAGACTTATCTGCTGGCTAGAGGCTACAGTAGCTCAGGAAAAGCTACTGTATACCAGCCTTTCACCTGTCTCCGCTGGCTGATTAGCATTTCCCCAAGGCCACAGAGTTCAGCACAGAGGCAGTAAGAAAAGCTGGATGTTTTCAAAGGTCAGAATGCGCCAGAAACAGAAAAACACAGGTATTTTTGTCACACCGACCACCATGCAAGTTAACATAATTTGAAAAATACATTAAAAACAGGTAATGAAGCAAGCTGTTAGAGCACCACACAACACACAACAAAGGGCTCCGATTGTGTTTTTGAACTTTTAATTTTAATGATACATTGATTTTGGTTATTCAACCATGAGTGCAAAAAAAAATCTTTATACCATGCAGTTTTTGCTTGAGGCCACTTTAATTATTGGTCTAATCCTGCAGTTTTGCATAGGATACACATTTCATGATGGCTAAAATCTGAGAAATCATGGTTGCTCATCCCTTCTCTCTGTCTGTCTCTCCTTTCTTGTTCCCCATGGTAAGGTAAGCTTCTGTTTTCGAACTGCAAATAAGATCTCGCCCACTTCTTCTGCCTTCCTATTTATCTCCCAGCCGTCTCCTCCTCACAACGATGCTCTGATTTCCTCTTTTCCTTTCACCTCTCTCCCCACGTCTCCCCTCCTCTCCTAAACAAAGTCAGCGTGGGTGTGATTGGGCCTTAATTTGCATTAACAAATCACGCGGGCTGCTGCAGTTCGACAGCGGCAGTGGCGGCACTTTTTCGGATGATTCAGCTTCAGGTGGGTGTCTGTCTGTGTCTGTCACATCAACGCCAGGAATGCGTGTGTGTGTGTTTCGACCTCCCTCTGCGGGCGTCCTACTTCTTTCACCAGTCACACCCCCCCACACACACACACACAGAGCCTTACACACACCCAAATGTGCTTGACGTATTAATGCGTTTGGAAATATTAGCGCTCTTGATGGCGCGTCTGCCAAGGATTACTCCATCTGCAACAGCCCTTTGCAACCCTAATGAGAATTCATGTTACATTTTAAACAGCCAAGGAGACGCCGGCTGCCTTCACTATCATCCTTTCACTCCTTTCAGCTCCCTGTATTCCTATTTGACTCTGAGGTGCCAAATTCAAATTCATTTCAGCGAGAAGAAAGTACATTCTGAAATACCTACGAAGCAAGAGAATGCACTTAATCCAGCAAATACACGCACTGTGTAAGGTTTGCAGTTTAATGGAGCAACTGTGTTATTCAGATAGGCCGGTCTCAAGGTTCGCACAAATGAGAAGTGGCAAATGAGCGTGAAGCACAGGCAAAGTTTCAACTCGCATGACGACTTAAAAGTACACTCGGCTTTCCAAAAGAGATCCAAGTGAGGCTCTGAATATTAGTGTGGGAGTAGTGTGACTATGTGCGCTGCATGTGTATGTGTCTATTGTAATGAACAATAAGTACTCTTGAAATCCCTGTGAAGTGCAGCGTATTAAGCCTGTGAGACCCGTCTTAATAGGTGTTTGTGTCAACATGAGTGTGTATAAGCCGAGGAAGGAAACACATGGAGGAAAATCTCCGACATGTGATGCTCTCTAGTCACTCTGTTTATTTAATTCTCCACATTTTAGGTTTCTTTTATTTTTTAGCTAAACAATTATGAAAAAAGGGGAAGATATGAAAGTTAAAATGAGAGCTGATGTAAAAGTGAGCGTGACTCTTTCTTGTTCTATTCCATTTGTATTCTTCAAGCAACTTTTACTAGAAACTTTTATTTCTTTTCCTACCTCAGCATGTGGTGACTGTGTAAACTTGTTTGTATCAAACTTTGGCTCTCAAATATTCTACCTGAAGTAAAATGGGCGACAGTCATTTCAGCCATTTCAAATTGCTCCTCCAAGATGCTTTAAAAGACACCTAATTCACCCGGGACAGCATTTTGTATATTTTTCTTCACTGCTGACAGACTTTTTTTTCGCTTTCTAATGTCACCACTACCTGCTGTATTACACCTTTCCATCACCATCTCGTCTAGCATCTGTGCAAATGAGATTGGAGAGGTTTGTAAAATTGCATTGCAAAATCAACAGTATCTCCAACCACCGGAGAACATTTTCCTTGGTTACACTGAAAGTGAACCTTTCAGCAGAGCAGCAGCTATAAATGTCTCTCAGGATGTGTTATAAAACTCATAATACTTTACTGTTTCGTGTGCCAAAAAAGATACACTCCAGTACACAGTTTGTCAAACAAAGTTTGCCAAAAACACCAGGATTTCCTTCTGCATCTGTTCACATTTTTGCAGTGCAAGCCAGCATGCTTTTCTTGCTGTTCTGACCCAAAACCCTTT
The DNA here is from genome assembly GCA_029783805.1 of Acanthurus tennentii. Classification (NCBI taxonomy): domain Eukaryota; kingdom Metazoa; phylum Chordata; class Actinopteri; order Acanthuriformes; family Acanthuridae; genus Acanthurus; species Acanthurus tennentii. The sequence continues at coordinate 9,505,028 of JAPZDZ010000017.1, read as the reverse complement.
GCACAGCAGAAAATACGTCACATCTCTAAGCCACTGATAGAGCGCAGACAGATGGAGCTCATTGACAGATTACAGCACATTTAAGTACGACATATATTTTGTGATTCGTGTATAAACTTAGTACAGTGCTACAAACTGAGATGTGTGCATAATGCTACAATAGTATGTACTATATACGTATGAAGGCCAACAACTGCACAGATTATAAATATATAAGAGATTTGTTCTTTCTTCCACTAGGATCATATTTTAATCTTAAAACCTCTCAGTCCTTGCCATCCCCTTTCTCTCCATTATGCCCTTTCCTGCCCTTTCTAGTCACCTGTTTTGCTCCTCTTTAGACCTGTTGCTAATCACCTACCTGATGCACACCTGTGCCAAAGTTCCTGATTTCCCCCTGCATATAAAAAACTGTTATTTTGTCTGTTGTATTCTCTTAGTAGAGAAGGTAGGAACATTTTAAACAGAATTTAACTTCATTAACTTTGTGTGAGTCTAGTCGGAGTCTGCAGCACTGTGAATGTTGTTCTATTCTCTTGAAAAATAACAAAAATCTGTTTCAGGTTAAATAAATTCATCTCTTTGACGTGAGTGTAGCCTTGAACACTCCCGAATGATGTTTTGCATCCTGTTTCCTTTTTGATGACTGTTAAAAAGTCTAAAGACTTTAACTGCAGTTTACTTGAGTAAAATGCACTTTTTTTGACATCGTTTTGAAAGGCACATGCTTGTCTAAACACAGCCCCCGCTTCTTCAGCGCAGATAAGAGCAAACACAAAGCCTCAAAACCTCCCAGACTGAATCATGTCGAGGTATCTTTCCAGGCGGAGTGTAAAGATTTGCTCAAGCAATGTTCCCAGCACTCTGCAGGCTCTGTTGTGCAGCAGTAGAGGCTGGGAAGCGCTGTGATTCAAACTGTGGAGGTGATGAAGAACATAATGGTCGCCCCAAGCTTCAAAATGCCTCCATCTACTGAGATGGAAGAATTTGCCAGAGGGAAACCAACTCCTGCAGCTCTACATCAATTAGGACTTAATGGCAAAGTGACCGAACAGAAACAACTTCTGAGTGAAAGGACGAGCGCTCATAGAGGAGCCTCTGAGAGAACTGACAGAACGTTTTTATTATAACATTTTTAGTCCACATTTGCACCTGGTATCAACATTTACCATTTAAATCTGCATGAATTATCTGAACAGTTGCATTTAATACATAGACTTTTTGCATTTGCACCTAAATGACTTGAATAAGAGTCTCTGCAATATCGCTTCTGCCTGCATTGGTGTCATTTATTATTGATTTGAACACTTTTTTGCGAGTAACTGCTACTGTTTGTGGCTTTAATAAGGCCTCTCAGAGCCGGTAAGAGTAGGTTGAGTTAGGTGACCTTTTAACCTGCTGGATGGGTTGAATTTGTCACATTACATGGACTCTAAATTACATCTGAATGAGACCTCCTCCAGATGTGGTCTAGCCAATCCTGTTACAGTCATGGCTGGCATTAACGTGCATTTTCTCCCTTTTACCAGATCTTATGTATTAACATACCCACTGTTACAAATTTAAGACATTGTTTCAAAAAATAATCAGTGGGATTCTTGTTCATGGGCATAAAGTTTTTTCACATTCAATACAATTTCCTTATGTATAACTGGTGTCTTTGGACACAAATACTATGGATTAAATTTCAGAAAACATGATTTTTTTGTGAGAGTCAGCATAACTATCTTTATCATACATTACCAAAGTCTTTATGTGGTCGAATCCCAGTGGCAGATCAGACACAAACCTTAAATATCCATTAAAATACATAGATCACAACACACTGATGTTCAATCACAGGACCCACGTTTAAGAGCCAAACACGGACTATAGTTTGCATGTAAAATCTGTTTTTATTTAGAGTAGAAAGAGTCTAAATAAATTATGCAGAAAATATTGTTTTCAATGATATTTTAACCACTTTCTTTTACACATCAAAGAAATAACTATTAACATCCTTGAAGTCCCCCACAAAGCGTCTCCTGTGGCTCGGCTCCAAGGTTGACAAACTTTTGTTTTTTTCTCACAGCTGTGGTCCAACTTTGCTCCACAGAAATAAATTAATGACAAAATCCCAGAGGGAGCCTCTTGGAATAAAAAGGAAACAATGAGTAAAAAAAGAAAAAGGAAAAAAGAAAGAGACAAGGTTTCCAGCTTCTCAAAGCGCAGGCTTTTGACAGCTCGAGATGAGACTTGCCTCCTCGTTTCATTCACCTCTGCTATTCATTCCCCTTATTGGCCTTCTTTCTGATCTGTCTCTTTCCGCCATTTCTTTTCTTCTCCTCGCAGCGTAAATGACCCTGGAGGGCCGACAGGCTGTGAGCAGGAGCTAGTCAATCAAGATTTGAGGAGAGGGGGAGAAGATCCAAGACGTCATGCTGGATCTCAGGCTGCACACACATGCAGGCGCTCGTGCGTGTGTGTGTGCGCTTGTGCGTGCATACGTGCGTGTATTTGTGTGTGTGCGTGCACTCCAGCAGGGGGTTGTCAGCACAGGTTGGCCTGACACGGGAGTCGGTTTCAGAGGTTGCCTCGGAAATGAGGCAGAAACAATTCCGCTAACTCTGTTCTTAAGACAGACAGGAAAAGTGACTTTGGGGAGTTAACAACCACTCTCACAAAGGACAGGTTGAACTGAAGTTTAAAAAAAGGTTGGCTTTTTTTTTTTTAAATGTAGTTTAATATTTTTTTTTGTTTTTTTCTCCTCTATGAGAGTTTAGAGCAGTGACCCAGACTTGGAAAGAGAATTAGCAATTACCTCTGAAGCATGACGATTATCTCATTTTGACACCTTGACTGCATAAAACATCCTGGAGACAAAGCGAATTAAAAAAATGCATGATGGTCTGGCACCTTCCTGGAGTTCGGTGATGTCACTTGAAGCCACATGGTTTTGCAGGAAGTGGAGGAATCCAGCTCGCAGGAGGCTGTGTGTTGGAGTTTTTCAGGCGTTCTCAGCCCGGCAACTTGAATTCTCACCTGATGAATGTAGTTAACAACCTGGTGTGTCAGTGCTTCGGGAAATCTTTACATTACTCACATGAGTGATCGGAAACGAAAGGTCAGATTTACCTGAGGTCCGACGAGTGTCATCGGAAACGACGGCGCATTCGTCCTGAAGTTAATGGACTCAGGGGAGAAATCCAGGTTCACTCCGCAGAAGTGAAAGAGGCTGAATCAAAATATGATTAAAAGCTAATTAAACACACCATTAATTCCACAATGAATGTGGTTGCCTGTAGTGCACAATGAGGTCCATGTATCACACCCGGCTGTCCGGCTGAGCGTAGGCTGCTCCATTTGTCACCCATGTGTGGCTTCAGCATTCACAGAAATACTTTCTCTGTTGATCCACTTTCTGCACACGTGCAGAACTCCGATATGTGCTTCTCTTGACGCACCACAAAGACTCGCACAACCTACAAATCTGTTTAACGCATTCTGTAACATCTCCGCATGTGCTAAAGTGTGTTCATATTGTATTTCCCAGATGGATTCCTTTGATCAGCCGCTTTATAAAAGTATAATTTCATTCCTACTGGAAAGAATCAAATAAAAAACAGTTTATCAGTTTGCATGAGCTGCAAAAATACATAATTAAGCATTTTGTATGGGGAAAAGAGCTCCCACTGTGTTCAGCGAAAGGCCAGAGTGGAGTTTCCTTCTCCTTTTATCAAAGCCTGAGCAGATCCACGCAGGGTTTGTGTTACTGTGTTTATAAAAATGTATAGCACACAGCGTGATGTGTGCTAAAACATTAATAAGAAACAGTGCAAGCTATTGTACAACTTTCCCTTCTCACTACAAAAGACAGTTCCTTTGATGATGGAATAATTTGATCTTTGATCTTGCCATATTTCTTTATTTTACACACCAAAACGAGCTATGAAATAATTAATAATTCAAAAAAATGACGCACTACGCATTTTCTTTCTGGTTTTCTTTTTTAATTATAATTCATTTTGACTGATAACCTGAAGTTAACTTTAAGCATGAATAAAAAAAATAAAAAAAAACTTGCTTATTTATTGCACCGAGGAATCCTTTCATCTTTAGTTTTAATGATCCATTTTTTAAAGGGTCAGCTCAGTCTTTTAACATAATTTCGGTTTTCACCATTTTCTCTTTAACAGACAGGGCTGTGAATTATTTAGAATAGCTGTGATTTTGCTGTAAATGTGTGTGAGAAACCTGAGTTTTGCCTCCGCCATCGCAGTTAGCCAAACTTTGCTCTTAAATCCAATCAGACACATGCAGGCTAATTTTAAGTATTTCATACTTTTGTGCCAGCGATGACTGTGGCCTCAGGCATTTGTCTTTAATTCTCTTTCCATTTGTCTCTTTTGTAAAGTTTTTAAAGGTTAAAATAATGTAGTGATAACATTTTATGTTTAAAATGTCATGGATAAACTTCACTTTGTCATCTTAACCCCCTGCAAAAGCACTTCTGGTCATAATTCAGTGCCACAAATCTCAGCGGAGGAGACTATGACCATATTTCAAGTGAAAACAGCACGTTTCTCAGTAGAAGTTATTCACTATATGGTAATATAGTGATAACTTTCACTTCATCAAAAAACACATTGACCATCTTTTATTAAGTTCTTTAAAATCCTCCCTGCAAACATTACAAGTCTGGTCAGACATGAAAGTAAAATACAACTCTGTTTTTTTGTAATTCTAGTCGTACACTGTATGAACTGAGTCAGAAAATTCATGTGCATAAATCTCATAAGCCAACAAGAACGTATGTGATCTTTAAACATATTTTTCTCCCTCCAGCAGCTCTGACACATCTGTAATTACTGCAATATGTAAAGCAGAAGAATACAATCTTCGGTGCCTGTAAATGTTGTTTATTGAGGCATCAGTCAGACCTGCGTGGGTGGTCGACTACACCGGTTCGTGCTGACCATCTTCTGATCTTCTCATCACCACAAAGTTTCCATTTATACACAGACAGAGCCATCTGTCTCAATGCGACACTCAGACTGCTCAAAGGTGAGACTTGTCTTTCAAGCTGCGAGACGGTTCTGTAAATTAAAGCAAATGAACAAAGAAGCGTTTACTTCAGAGAATTGTTGCCTGGTTTGGCTTGAAAGACATGCTTGAAAAAAATCAGATGGGATGGAAAAGTCTAAGTCTAAAATTTCGAATTTCTATTTTCAAATTCCTATTTTTAATGCATTTTGCTCGCGGTAAAATCATTTTATCCCCTCAACACACAATGAGCTACACAAAATTAGTCTTTTTGTCTGATTTAGTATTAAATATTAACACACTTATCATTTTTATCTTTTAATATATAATAATTTGCTTTCAGTTGTGTTTGCATCACTTAACAACACAGAGCAGCAGCTTGGACCATTTCATGAAGTCAGTTAGATGGCAGAAAGTGTAAAATAAGTGAGTTTAATGCGAGAAAGGAAGGAGTGATATAAGGTTTTAGGATATGAGTTAGGTAAAGAACATGAATTATAGCAGTGCTTTCAGTAATTAATCAATAAAGCTACACCTTTTCTCAATAAAAAGCTGCTAAAAAATTTTGATTTCATAAATTTATCATCTGAAGGAGCCATTGTGACTCCACAATGCTGTGTGGCAGCTTGAGCTTTAGGTCAGATTTGTCAAATAAGAAACAAAAATAAGAAAAAAAGATTGACATCCATGCTAGTGATGACAGGTAAATGCTAATATGGTAAAATGCACACAATGACACTTTGAACGTTACAGAGTTTAGCGAGTGCTATGTTTGCCATTGGTGTGTCAGACTGTGGCTGTTTAAAATTGGTTTCCAGCACATTTTCTTGCTCCGATATGATGTTTCCATCAAATTAGAGTTGGCCATCCTTGACTGCAAACACATTTCTGCATGTCAGTCACTGCTGATCTTGTCTGTTGTGATGGAGGACCTGTGCACCATGACTACATGGCATGAAGACAGATAAGATACGGCTCTATTCATCTGCTGCCTCGCTTGGGTATTTGAAGAGTGCAGCGCCAGTAGCACGCCTACAGTATTACCACAGCAACACATGCTGATCTGTGAAGAAAACCGAAATACCAAGCTGATTACTATGGACAGAATGTCCCAAAACTTGGAATGGGAAGTCGGAATAAAGTTTTGACTCTTTCTTCTATTGTTTGTTAATACAAGGCAAACTTGTGCGTTTAATAGATGCTGCACCCTGCATATAATATTTTTAGATGGCAAAACACAACACGTTAACTAGATGCAATTAGAACAATCTTCTTAAGTCGTGCATTTGATCTATGGATTTCTTCTCTTTGTGTGGAAGGATTACAGAGATCCCCATTCTCATTAGAGTGCTGGAACATCCTTTGGTTTACTTGATGTGCTTCGTCCGTTTGCAGTGCCCTGCCATTTTGGTACTCACTCTGGGGAGGGAAAAGTCCGCAACAAATCATAATTTCAAAAGTAAAGAGTTTGCACATGTGTGTATAATTATCCTCCGCACCCCTGTTAAGCATCTGGAGGGGTATTTTTGAAACACCATCTATTCTTTTGTTCTATGTTAGAAAAGATACATAATGCATGAGGCCAACTAAAGCTAATTAACTGTTATCATGGCCTTTTACAGAATGTATGAATAAAATCAATAATAATGCCAAATCTTTACTTACATATTCTACTCATACGCATTATGAATGTTATTAGACAGCATTTTTTGTGTGTGTGTGGCTCAGAAGGATCTTTTAATGCACAGCGCTGAATAACAAGTACTTTGCGGCTCCCTCTGATTGTGTAGAAAGGTCTTTTTCTCCGGTGTTACCGTAAAAAAATATTGTGAAAAGAGATGGAGAGAGGAGGAGGTGGGTGCAGACGGAGGGAGAGGGAGGAAATATTGCAAAAAAAAAAAAACTACAAAGAGTTATTTAGCTTTGCAAACAAATAATGTCGGTGTCAGCGTAATGCAAGAAACACTTCCCAAACCCGTCCCAAAAGATAATGACCTGGACACACCTCTCTGTCAAGCAAAATAAAAGTACTGCTTCATCAGCCTGTTCTTTTTATTATCTGTATTTGGCATCAAGGCGTGTTTACAAGACAGCTCCTTATTGTATTTCCTGATCTTATCCTTTGCCCTCTTTCATTTCCGTCTGGCGCCTTTCATTTAGACGCCACGATGCAGCACCTCTCTTTGCCAAGCCTCGTCAAAGCCTGTGCTAAATATGCAGTGGCCTCAAAAGGTGTTCTTTCCCTCCCTCAATCTCTCCATCACTACCTCTCTCACATTCTCACTCACTTGTTTCTCCCCATCTTTCCTTTCCCATCGTCTTTTCACTCAAAGCTCAAGAGCAACCGGTGCTCTCAGAGGAAATACTGGGCCCTGCCAAAGAATTCATTGAATTTGTTGTACAATTGATCCCTCGGAGGCAAGCTGGGGTTGAGAGTGGGATGAGGGGAATGGAGGGCTGGAGGTATGGAAGGGTCAGGAGAACAGGGAGGGAGGGTTAATGTGAGGGGCTGGCAACTGCATCTTGGGAGTCTGATTGAAAATAACACGGCAAAGTCTCAATTGGAATGGATCCTGTTCAAATTTACTCTCCTTTTAGCTTCATCTCCCCAAGGCTGTGAGGTGGGCAAAAGGGAGACTGCAACAATGGAGACGATGGATTGTTTTATTATTTATTACATCATAGACCAATATTTACAGCCAATACAATGATTGCAGACACAATATAGAAATAAACCAGCAAAAATTGGATGATCAGGTATGAATTCAGCTCTTTCCAATCTGTTGAAGTTCTCTCAAAATGACTCTGATGTGCAAAATATACATATCGTTGGTAATATGAGATTGTTGTAGATTATTCAGTGGTTACACTACAGTGATTCATGAACTGAACCACAGCTGATCAGTCATGGTTCATGATCCACACAACCAGCAAACCTCAAAGGAGTGATTGTGGCCACAAGGTTAGAGTTGTAAGGCAGTTGGATTTGCTTGGAAACTTACAGGTGCAAACCTCCAGATCATATAAGGATCAGGAATCCCAGACTACTCTGCTCTCCAAACTAGGCTTTGACACACAAAAATTAAGTGGTCGTAGTTGTTTGTGCACTGATTTGCAGTAGAAAAACAAAAAGAAAAGAATATGGGTGAGAATATAGATTGAAATATACAGGCAGAATAAACTGTCTAAATAAATATCATGGAAGCAAAAACATAGCTGACTGCTCATGTGGCTGTTAAGAAAATGTGTTATCCTCACTTTTTAAAAACAGATCACCAGAGGAGTGTCTGCAGTCACTGGCTGCAGCCTCTTGCATGGCAGCCCGACCTATTCCAGACACGACCAGACACTCTACAATGTATCTTCCATGCGACTGCAAGGTATTGATGAACTCTCAGATCACATCGCTGAACAACTCACACGTAGTGATCTGCGCTCACAGGAGTGGATATGTGCCCTTGATTTAAGGCGCTTTTGGAGATTTTTCAAAAACTGTTGGCGAGTGGAAAATCAGAGCTACATTCCTGCAGCGTTGCCATCTAAATTTTGAATTGTAAAGTGCTAAAGTGCCATGGAACTTGGTGTACCTCCATAACTGTGACGCATATGCTCCATGATCCTCCTCTGACACCTAACCACAGGCTTTCAAGCCTGACAGCAAGAAATTAAGCAATTCTAGTGTGAGATGTTTTGGCATTTAAAAACTGAAAACTCCTTTTTCAATGAGGGATTTCTTGAGAAATATTACCTCTGCTTTCAAAATCATCTCAAGGACTCTTGATTTTGCAGAACAGCAGCTGAGGTTAACCCGTGTCTCTACTGTGTTCGCTCAGACACTTCCAGGTTCAGTATCCCTGCATGGTGTTTTTAACTGCACTGGCCATTGATCATCTACTGATTTAGACATTTCTGACTGTTGTATCTCAACAGTAACAATAGATGGCTATGAATTTTCCTATAGTTATTCATGTTCTTTAGGTGATCTCCTGATTTTATCTCTGGTTAAAGCCTGGGGTTATCTTTTTTGCACTTAAAGGTCCCTATTCAACTATTTAAAGACTGATGGATATCCACGGCACCCAGCTGACAACCCCCTGATCTTTTATGTTGCACCACAAGTTGGTCAGTTTTCATTTATATAATAAATTGGCTTTAATAACGAATTAATATTAGATTAATTATTATCAATTTTAATTAATTACTGATTATTAATTTGAACTTTTTAACTTGTGTCTGTGCATAAAAGTTATGTTTCCATGGCAGTTTCTTTAGATACAAACTCTAGATTTTCCATAACAATTATAAATTGATGGATACTGTGCACATAGACACCAATAAATCGAGAATTAGCATCAGCAATTCAATATTTCATCATGTTAGAAGGCATGTGCCTGCAGCTTCAATGTATCTTATCCCCATTAGTGTTTCTATCTGTTAAACACTGTTCACTTCTATGATCATAAGATAGTTAAAGTTTAATATACATTCCCGCCCATCATCCACCCACATACACACCCCAGCTATACACACAGAGATTCAGTGTTATTACAGTGTTCAACACATCTAACCACAGTAATTGAAATCATAATATTCGGGTGCCTCTGACAGGATTTTTGATGGAGTTTCAGTAGAATAGCAGGCTAATGGCTTCCACATAGATTTGATCATTAGGGGGAATGAAAGCTAGCTTTTGTAGCACACTGGTGATTATCCACCTGCTCCATTTTGAACAGAAGAAAAATTGGACCTCCAATTTGTATCTGCATGGCTTGTATTCATTTTGAGGTCAACAGTGTCATCAAAGAGTGAGGAACGCTGCTTGTTCTCTTGTGATGAGACCCAAGAAAGCAAATCATATTAATGCACAAGGTGTAATGATGGCAGCCGATGGGCAATTTATACAAACACAGGTTTTTCAATACATCGCCCATCATGTGCATCAAATTGCTTTTATGTTTCATTTTTATTTTTAATGTTGCCACCGTTGCGAGCAATGGTTCAGCATCATTATTCATATGGCACAAAGCTTTTTGAGGTTGTAACAAAAGAAAAGTCTTGATAACATGTTCTGCATTTTTTCAATCCTGTATTTTTAGTGTTTTTTAACCACCTTTTTCCATCTTTCTTCCAATCTTCTTTTATGAGAGAAAAGCTTCATTTTTCACTTTTTCAACTTTTTTCTAAGTCAAGTTTTAGAGGGAAAAAAAGCAAATATATCTAGGGAGATACAAAAGGGAGGATAGATGATCTATCCCAACAAGAAGTGGATTTGAAACTTCAGTTCTAAGGCTTCCAAACTCACAGCAGTCTGTGTTTGGAGAATAACCAAGACCAGCAGCTAGCTGCCTTTCCTTAAAGGCATCAAAGCAGGAGGGGGGTGGTGAATAAATCCAAAGTCAGGCCATGTTTTTGGCATGAAAGTTTTTTTTTTTCTGTTTTATTTCTCTAAATTGCTGTATTTTCTACTGATCATGGGTTCATTGGTTTTCCAAAGGTAGCTTACCCGGCAGGTTTTACAAGGTGCAAGATATCCATGAGGGGCTGAAATCGCTCAATTTTTTTCTTTTGGGCTCTGTCGAGTGTAATATGGTAAGGCTTGCAGGCCGCGTCTTCCCATCCACCGGGTTGATTGGTGTAGCGGAGCTGATTCCCCCTGTCTCACTCTCAGTCTGACTGGTTCTCACAGCGCCATGAAATACTTCACCCTGAGCTCCAGCAATCGACAGGAGTCAGATCTCCAGACATGCAAAAAAGCGAAGGAGTCAGGACTTTGATGCATGTTCAACACGTGTGCAAATCTGCTTTGCCATGCATTTCTCTGTGAATTCATCCATACATGAACACACTTTTAAACTTTTGCATATGCAGGTACTTCCTTAAACCTGAATCCTGAGTTACTTCACTCATAACTGCAGGCAGCCTGCAGTGATCTCACTCTCAGCTAGAGATGTGGGTGGAACTCATAGATCTTTATGATAATAGTCATAATAATAATTCACAGTTGCACATTTCTTTTCAGCTTATTTAGAATTTTTAAAGTTCCTGAATTGCCTGAAATGACTTTTAATTGACTCCGATATCCTGCCGTACTTCAAAATCTACACTGATTCTCTGGCTTGAGTTTCACTTCCAGTCGGCCCCTGCTGCAATTTAGCCTCGTTCCCCCTAGTAATAATATTACCGTCATTACACAGATGACTATTCCCTCCACTTCTCAGCCTCAAATGCTCCTAAAATCCCCAAATCTCTACCTTGAAATGCACTTCCACAGTGCTGCGAGCTATTCGCCCTGAGCTACAATCCATCCAGGCAATAATTCCATTACTATACAGAGCATAGCATATAAGGGCATCGCTTCTGCCTCAAAACACACTGACTCACCGGATTGAAATGTGCCTTCAGTCTGCATTACTTCCACAGCATGCATCCCCATAGTAGCATCTCCAAGGATGGGCAGACATACACACCTTGAGGAAACTTGCTGTTCTCAGGGTTTAGCATTTCAATTTTTCAGGGCAAGAAATAAAGTTTGCTGCTTAGACTCCCAACAACAAAGTGTACAGATACAGAGGTTTAGTTTCAACATGGGATTTAAGGTAGATTTATGTGCATGTTGTCTCTCCCCCCCATTTGTGAATTGGGACGCTTAATGTGCTTTCTTGTTGGAACTGCAATTATGCATGATAGATGCTTTTCTTTACATGTTTTATTAGCTAAACATTGTTAAAAGAGGAAGGTGCATGCTATTAGCCAGTTGTCTAAACACTTAGTGTTAATTGCACAGCTCAGAACTGTCAACAGGCATTCGCTGTTTGCAAAAGGAGCTACGTCTCAACACAACTGCAAATAATGACTGGATTAATGCAGAAAAAAACAATCAATAAAGCAGAGAATCCATTGATTGTGGCAGTTTTAGGCATTAAAAATAATTGTTTCTTATAAGCATAATCAACAAAGAACATAAGAAACTGCTTTTTATGATGAACTGTAAACTCTTGTACACAAAGCACTCAATGAGGAGGGAAAAAAAACACCAGGGAAAGTGAAAAGTATATTGCTGTAAACATGGCAGAAAACCAAAGAGCATCAAAGTAAACACTAGTGTGTGAGAGACGTTAAAAAGGACTATTATAAGAGAAATGTTGTTAACTGTAAACCACAGCTATTTCAAGATGTGTAAGTACAGTGTAGGTGTTCTTTTACTGAAGGGACGTTTTTATCTTTGTTTGTTTAAACACTTGGAGATTACATTCCCAGTGGGTGTTTTGGGCAGCAGCCTTGCCTTAAAGCTGTATGTTTTTTTTAAACGCTAAAGTTGAATACCGTCATGGATCAGGGTGGTAAAAGAGAACAAAACTGCGAAATAAGACCCCATGTTGAATCAACCAGAATTCTGCTCTGTCATGCTCGGTGACAAAGCAAATCTTATTATAGTTGCAAGCAATTATTCAAACTCACCAGTCAACTGTTGTACTGTCAGCACAGATTTGCCCACAGCTTTGAAGGAAATGAACTAGAAGACTTCTAACCTTGAGTGTACTGTCTGCCTCACCCTGAGCAGCAATTTCTCCTCAGAATTGTACAATTACAACAAATATTTCATAACAATTCTTTTCCTATTTGAAACCCAGCACATAACCTCGTGTGGCAGCACTTACAAACTTTAGTCGACAAGTTGTTTGCTACTTACACACATAAACACACATTTGTCGACATGCATGCAGACAAATGTAATGTCCAGGGAGCATTGCTATTCAAGGTGTTGCCAGAGGATTTATGCCCTTCCTCTGGTGTGCAGTTGACCCATAAAATTACTAAGCCAAATGGATGTTTGACTCAAACAACACCCTTAGGATGTTGATGCTGCACTGCAAAACGCAGTCGACTTCAAATTGCCCCGGAGTTTTTCGCAGGGATTTCCAAAAAAGCCACCGCTGCTCTTGCAAGCTCGGGCGTTAACATGTCTGATCTGGTGCTGGGATATAAAGGTGATTTAAATGTGGGATGATTTGGTTAAAGGATGGTTGAACAGGGATCTGGGGTGCGTGGTTACATAAATCCACACCCAGGGCGATGTCTTATGTTGGAGCTGGAGAGAGGTGGGTGGAGGAAGCAAAAGCTTTGGAAGCTGTTGCACACAGGGACAGTGAAATGATCCCAGGCATCTTGTTTGCATTGTCTCGCGTCGTCATTGTTTGTGAATGTCAGGCAGCAGCTTCCAGCTCTCAGTGTGCTGGAGAGGGTTGAAGCTTAGTACCATGACAGACACACACATGTGTGGGTGTACACACACACACACACACATACACACACACACACACAGACGCATATACACACAGTTTCAACTCCTCTCCATTGCAGATGGTTAGAGAGTAGCTTACAGCTTTTCCCCAAAGCCGCAGTCTGGAAGAGCTCCATTATACTGTGTGTATCGCTCTCTGCTGGCCAACTGTGTGAACTGCACCCACACAGCTGAACTGACTGACCCATTTTGTGGCATCCTCATTGCATGCATTAGACAGTTTTGGCCTTTTTTTCCCCTCAGAATTGCATAACTGCTGGTTGAAATCTTCAGAAATTCTTTCAAAATTTTTTTACCCTTAAGTCTTTTTCGGGGGGGGGGTCCTGGAGACCAGTGGCCTGATTTAACCATGCAAAACAAAAAAACATTCACATTTATCACATTAACATTTCATGGCTTTAATATCACTTAATTTTTCTGGGAATTGCAAATAAAACATAGCTCCGAACTGATGTTGTGTTTCCTGGAATCTGTTACAGAAAGAGATGTATTACTTCTTTTTTTAGTCTAGAAGACCTGCATGATAAAACATGGTCAAATACAGAAAGTTTTTATATGTATTTCATTTGAACTTGGTGTTGTCTGGACTGTTTATGCAGCATGACTCAGATCTAAAATAAGTCCATCTGGATTCCTCTCATGACTTTTTTTTCTCAGCAGTATGTTTATACAGGAATGAGACTCTCTGAGACTTTACTGACCTCAAACATAAGGAACATCAATATGTATGATGTAGGATTTTGCAAAATTTTATACATTTATTTGTTTGTGAATGACTTTTTTGGCCAGCTACAGGAAAAAAAGGCCTATTTGCTTATGCATGGCATGTACATCAAGACAACTCCACCACCATCATCCTCTTCTCTTGGACAAGTTTTATGGAGTTTAAACAGTCAGGGTAAAAAGGCAAAATAGACTGAAAACATATCATTGTCTCTGCAATTATCAGAATTATTGTTAAAACCCAGATGAATAGGATGCAAAGCTGAAGTTAACAAGAGTCAGTGCTACTTTGAGATGTCATGTGAGTTAGCGCGAAATAAAAAAAGAAAATCATAGAATATTAATAATTTAAAGTTTTAGGATATGAGATTCCTGCAGTAATAAACTCAGAGTCTCACTTATAAAATTAGGAATTCAGAATAGGCATCACTTTAGTGGTAATCCTGGATCTGCTGTCCTCTTGTGCACATGAAAAATCACAGTTTCTCCAAGGATCAATCAAGAAGTCCCTGGGGTCTTTAGCCAAATAAGAAATCAAGAAGAATTCCAGGAGAATTGAGGGATTTCAGTGTTGTGTCTCTGCTGAGTTGCCAAAGCCCATATGGTGGGCACAGACCAGCGCATCAACCACACAACCACAGTGTGGTTCTGTCCTAGTAAAAAATACAAGGACCACTGAGTTTTGAGCTTATCCCCGTCACCCCTCATCTATTTTCAGGCCCACTACGGTTCAATACATACTGTGTGAACAGAGGTATGTAATTGAATGTTACCTCTACCTTTCACTGCTCACAGAATCCCAGTGAGACTGAAACTCCATCAAACGCCCCGCTCACAAACAGCCTCCTTGGGTCTGAAGGCATCCATCAGCATGAGGGTTGTCTGCTCTTTGTGTATCGGCTGTAATGTAATTTCCTGGGTTAATCTTTGATAACAGGCAGCATAAATACGAGCAGATGATATAGCCTGCATTGGAGATGATAGCTATTTAGTTCTATCCTCTTTTAGATAACAAGCAAATAGGCTTGTTTTCTGTAATCATAAGTCCATCAGATTTTAGGTTATTAGAGGTTGCACGGCTATTATAATTTGGCTATCAACAGTACTGCACAGTTAATAAAAATGATTGATATGGGAAGAATTCTGTAATTCTTGAGTCTTTAGATATTTGCTATTACCTGATTGCTTGAGGTTCACTGAGGTAGTTTTTGGGATGATGTATCTAAGTTGAAAGAGGTGTTTTAGAACAATTTTCTGCCTGTCGTGCAGCCCTGATGAAGGGATTTCTGCCATACTGCCTCAGCTTTTATGTGACAATAAAATAACATTTGTCACAGAACATTTATTACCCTCCATTTGTTGCAGAATTTTTTCTTTCAGATTCTTTTAATGGTTACAATGAGGCAAGGAAGTCTTGAATTTCCTCACAAAGTCTAAATGAAAAGTGGTGTTTGATACAATGTGTGAACTCAGTGACACCCGAACGAAGAAATACACATTGTCATTCACTCCTCTCTCTCACCTTGTAGATGAGGGGCATTTATTTAAGTCCAGTCAATTATAAGGCGGGTACTTGCAGGAGGACGTATTTCACTATCAAATCAATAAATGTCCCAGCAAAAAAAGGACCTCCATTCTCTACTTTCATACCTAGTTAAATTACATATTTTTTGTCGTTATTGCACAAAATGTTTTATTTGTATCAGTAGAATGACCTCTGCATGTTCCACTCATAGTCATGGGGATATTGAAAACCCTCCCAGGGAGCAATTGTCGACAGTGGAGCACTGGCTCTGTTTGAAATCCTAATTTGCCATAAATCAGAAAACAACTTTATCGCCGACTGAGAAAATTGCAGCAACCTTTATTTTTTTTATTGGTTTTTTTTATGTTTTGGTCATTTTTTTCATTCTAAATAAAGTGACAGCTGCAAAAAGGCAAGGGAAAGTAATAGCTTGCACTGTGAAGAATGGACTGGGTTTGACCTTTTTGGTGTGATATGTGAATATCTACAGCTTGAATGGAATTTTTCACCCCTTTTCTGTGAGGAATGAGTGACAGATTTCCACTGACTCAACAGGATTTCATCACATTTAAAAAAAAAATAAAAATCAGAGTGACACTAAAAAGTGTAAAGGTGACAATTAGATGCACAGCGATCCGTCCGTGACAGCAACAAACACAGCATTTCGGATTTTCCGTTTAGTAGCAGAGATACTTGCAAACAGAAGAAGTGAAGGCAGATGGATCACTCAAAATTCAGAAACCACAAAAAGGGAGGAAACATAGAAGCAAGGCTGCAGTTCTTGGTTTTGTTTGTTTTTTTCCTCTTAGTACATTTTATTGTCATTACCTGGGGATCACCTGTAACGTAGGGCCGTATTGACATGCTGCTGTAGTCTTTGTTTGGTGCTGCTGCTCACAGCAAATATGCTTTTCTGTGACAACAGGATACAATTGCATGTTTGCTAGCTTTGTCTTATCTGCTGAATTCATGATTCCTAGCATGGGCGGTGCACCTGCTGCTATTAACAGTAGCTGGCAGAGTTAATTTGGGGGTATTTCAGTCTTTCAGCAGCCATCCTGACAAATAACAGATAAGTTGCCATCGTTTGGCCCTTGTGAATTTTAATAGCACATATAAAAGCTCTGCTGTGTATTTTTTCCCAGTAAATAGAGACACAGACATGACAGGAGTTTACTCTGTAACAGCCAGGTGAACACTCGTCCTCAAGCTTGCATGGTTTGAGCAAGGACAAGATGTTCTCCCTCAACAACTGCACAACACAAATATCCATAATCACGGCCACCTTCAAGGGCCCCTGCTCTGTTTCTGTCCTCTTAAAGGTAAGGTGAGCAATTCTGAAGAAGCTCACATCATCAGCTGGGACTTGGCTACTACTGTTGACTGTTGATTCTTGTTCTCAGGTCATTAGTGACCTTTAAATTGTCCAGCATTCACCTGTCTGATGCCTCAGACATTGAGAGTTCGGAGCTAAGAATCTGCCTCACGATGCAAATAAATGTATGTCATTGTAAAATCACTAAAGTAGTTCCAGTTTTAATGGAGTGTGAAAACCACCTGGGACTTGCCACTGAATGTCAACACCATTAACACCGAAACTTACCCGTCATAAGTTCCTTCAACTGTTAACACACGAAATTGAGCTGAGTCATAGATGAATAATTTTTGAGAAAGTGTGTGATGAATAACTTTGTGTGTGTGTGTGTGTCTTTGCATACACTCACAGTCTGCGTGAACTTGTGTGTGTGCGTAATAAACAGCTGTGACGTCTTAAGTTTTGCTTGTGTGTCTGTCAGTGAGATGAAGGAGACAACGTATCCCCTTGGATCTGCAAACTCTCACACGCAAGCACAGCTACACACACACAGGGACGCATACAAGGACGTACACACACACACACACACATCGGGCAAATCAAACTCTCGCTCAGACCGGATATGAACATGATTCACGGAGTCACCTGGGAGTGTCATTTCCAAGCATCTCCAGTGGGACTCGCCTCAGGTAATCCATAAGCAATTATTCCGCGGAGACAACAGACAGGCCTGTCATATCCGCTCTCCTCTGTTCAAATGCACTCAGGCAAGAACAAACGCCGCCACAAGCGTGCACACACACACACACACGCACACACTCGCACATATTTGCACATTCATATACAAATGCGTCTCTTCCTCTCACCTTTTTTCTCCCTCCTCCTCTATCCTTCTAACACAACTACGCCTAATCTCACACATATACTCTTCTTTCTCACAAAAACTCACCGAATCCAGTTTTTTTTCTCTTAACACATTCTGTTTCTCCCCGTCATCCTCACCTTTTCTCCCTCACACACACTATTATTTTTGTCCTAAGAAGATCTTTCCAGTGACCACAACTTTATTATAAACCTAAAGGGGCATTCAGCTGGTTTACACATAAAATCATACTTATTTGTGAACTAAGTCTTATTTAAGTCCACATCCTGATTAAATCTTAACATGCACATTGCAGTTAGAGCTGGAAAACTTGCCGGCAAACATATTGTGAACCAGGTCAAGGGATGCAGTTCTGCTGATTGTGCTGCATTTACTTTGTCCTTGCTGAGCAGAACAGAATTAGGTTTTTACGACAAGTTATCCAAACTACTCGGAGAGCAAAAAGGGTTCCTAGCTGATCTGAATGGCCTCGGTGAAAAGTGGAGTTATGGAGACGGGAGATGTGATTTGAATAAGGGGACATTGGTGCACATTTTCACACAGTTTCCCCCTGAAAAGAATTGACTATGTTGCACAGAAATAGTAAGTGTACAGAATGAAAGAGACATGCTGAGTCTTCTCTCTCTCTCCTCTGCACAGCTGGCCAATCAAAGTGTGAAGTGGGCGGGTGTGAAGTGGGTGTCAATGTCGGATTTTGTTGGATTTTGAAGAACCACAAATAGGATACCTCTGCAACCTCCCCCCCGACTTACCCCCCACCAATCAAACCTTATAGAGGGTTTGAAAAGGGGGTTTCCAAAGCTAAGTCGACCATTGAACGAGCAGCTTAAGGTTTTTTATTTTACTTTTTCATGACAACGTACAGAATGTTCTCTCTGTTACAGACTGCTGCACCTGGCGAACATCCACTCACAACATGAGAAGCATTGCTCCTCATACTGAAGTAGAAATTTGTTCTTCAGTCTGTTTTATTTTTACTGGACTGGGGCGGATTTTCTGCTTTTCTTAATAATTTGCCTGGATACAAAGTGTTTTAAACAATTATATATGATATAAAAACACACAAAGTACATTAATACAATCAAAAATGGGCTATAATTTTCCCTAATATTGGATGAAGAACAATGAAATGCTATTAAAGGGTGGAGCCTCCTCTACTTCTACATCCTATAGTTTAATCAAAGACCCCAAACCTTTTATTAATGCTAGTTAATTTTAATCTGAAACATGAATTCCACACTGAAGACCAAACAGAGTGAACTCACATCTCAGAAATGTTTTCTCTCCGAAGGTCTGCAACTCAATTTGTTTCCCAAAGTACAAGAACACACAAAACACAAACACACAGAGAAGCAAAGGCTTGTTTGTTCTTTAACCTTGGCGGGTCAGAGACCCTCCCTTGTACTTATAAAAATGGATGGCGATGTCTTCCTGATACAAGCAACGCTCTCCTGAATTTTAAACGCAGATATGAAACACACACACAAGTCCTGTGTTACACGCTGCTCCTTTTGGGAAAATGTTTGACTCTCAGTTTGGTTTTAGTCAGTAGAAATGAGCAGAAATGGCTCAGACACCCAGCTAACACCCTGCTTGTGTCTGTTACCTTTTAATTCATGCCTTTATCGTTCCTCGTCGCTTGGTTGCTCCCCTCTCGTCTTCCCTTATATTTTTTTCCAATTACTTGAGTGCACAAAAGCTCTCGCCCATTTGGAGTGCAATAAATTATCGACTCTTAATTAGGCAGCGAAGCGGTAAAAGCATGTCTGTCCAAGTTTGTTTCAACCTGACTGAAGATTTTATGATTGAGAGGCGCAAACTAATTGGATTCTTGACTGCCTGTCTGGATAAAATTGCTACAATATGAAAGAGGGATTGAGTGAGTGATTGAGAAGGTGGGAGAGAAGTGCAGCATGGGGGAGTTTTAAGAAGAGAAACCAAAGAAAAGGCAGAAGTGCTGAGAAAGACAGATTTTCAGAGAGGAGGGAGGGAGTTGGCAAAGGATGAAGGAAAATGGGGAGCGAGAAAGTTATAAGAAGAGACACAAATATCAAGGAAAAAAAAGAACGGATGAAACCAAACTCAGTGTGTATGATCCTGCTTTTGAGCACAAGAGATTACCTCTGTTGACTAATATTAGTCTCCTAATTATTACTTTTATTACCAGTTTTATAGTTTGTGGACTGAGAGAGCAACTTCCCCTGTTGAACTTTTCAAAAGCCCTTTCATTAGTAGAAGATCATTCCTTCCCTTTGCCTTAATTGTGCCCCAGACGCCGTCTGATCAATAGACTGAATTGTTCATCACAATAGGCTCCGAGAGCTGTTTGGCGCAACAGATTAAAATGTAAGGTTGGAGCATACATAATGAGTCTTCGATTAAGATCAAATGCAGTAAAGTAGATATGAGGAATCACATTCAAATGAAGTTTTGGCAAGAAGCCGCATAGCTAAGCGTCATTATGGAGGAAGCAAGAACACAGCAGGGTCTTGTAAGAAGTTGCACCAGACTGGGATTTTCATTAAAAACTCCATTTCTTTCTGCTCTCCTTTCAGGGGATGGTGAGCTCAGGGAATTAAACCAAAAACCTGGTGTGGTTGTTTTTGCAGGAAGCTTGTGTAGCTATTAAGCCATGAGCATTACAGCTGAAAGGGGGGAAAAAAAGATGAATTTGTTCAAATTGCACTGAGCAGGAACGAGGCTTAGTGGTGCTGAAAGCAGGGATGAACAGGCAACAATGGGATACCTGCTGCTATCTTCAAATCCCACAACAGCTAGCCTGCAATTAGCACAGACTGTGTGAGGGCTAATTGTCTGCATAAGAAGAGAGCTAACCTTTCGTTTTTAGCCCTCAAACCTTTACTTCTTGAGATTAATGTCAGGCAACAAGCCCTGTGCCTTCTTGGAGGGTTTTCCTGAGGTCAGCAGTCCAGACAGCCTTTGGGCCCTCATGGCTACTCCACCTCCTCACTGGTGTGACCCAGCAGGCAGTCAAAGCCTGTAACATCCTCCCAGTGGTGCTTAAGCCAAAGGAAGAGGGCTATTCTAGATCCAGACCGAGCCCTGAAGCGCCTGCCAGCCGCCCAGCCTTTGCAGATGTCAGCCAAGTTCCTGGATCCTTGCTGGCAGCAGCAGCTGTGGTGGTCATCAAGAAGAACAGTTTTTCGACAGCATATGAAAAGAGACGGTCGACCGCCGGTGGCAAATCTGTGCTGACGATCATATCAGCTTCCATTCACTGTCACAGAGGCCATCAGAGCTCACACGGAGGCCTGCAGCCCCTCTTTCCACCTCTTTGCTGACGATTGACCCGAAACCTGTTAGCGACAATAGCTAATAACTGTCCCATAATAATGGTTATTTTACCTTCACCCTAGCAATTATTTTGTCAGTGTGTGTGAGAGAGATTTCTCAAATAGTGGCTATTGAGCATGCAATGTTTAATAATACCATGACAGTGAAATGATCCCCAGAGGATAAAATCCACAAACCACAAAAATACATCTCTGGATGTGGTGTGTTTTGCTCAGAGACATCAGTAAGACAGTTTGCTTGCAGAGATCAGACGTGAAACTGTATGTTTCCGGTTATATCTTCTTTAGAAAATGCTTCTGCTTAAGGAATCTGCCTTAAAAAGCTCAAACACAAACAAAACAGTGGAACCACACATTTGTTTTAAGTGAGACTAATGCAGACTTTCTGTGTGAAGCACCCACCAGCTCGAATTTAAATAACATACCTGTCAGTTACACTGTCTGCATATGATGATACTGATTGGTTGTAATGATACTGATTCTCCTTGCTGGACTGTAATGTGAAAGGGTTCTTGAATTTGCTTTACAAGTAAGAAAATGTATAATTTTAAATCTTGCGCAGACACATAAACACACTCAGTTCAATCTATAATCCTGTAAGAAACTTAAAAAAAAAAAACTGCAAACTTCTAAGTGTATATTGATCTTTTCAAAAGATTCATTGTACATTATGAGTGGAGTCAATCACATTTTCTCTGCCCGTTCCCTAAAATAGTCTCAACTGTTGTTGATCCAGACTCAGACACCTCTGAGTCTGGATCTGTCCGAGGTTTCTGCCTGTTAAAAGGAAGTTTTTCCTCGCCACTGTCGCCAAGTGCTT